>VMDO01012544.1:0-24023 GCA_007922755.1 Pedetes capensis | reverse complement strand
ATCTTGTTAGAACAATTACATGTGATTTTTAGCCAGAAGATTTTAAAGAAGCAGTGCAGGAGACAGAAGTAAAAGGATTGCAAGTGCCTGGTTAGAAGTGGTGAGCGGGAGCCAAGCACTGTGGTGCATGCTGCCTATGGTCCCAGGAACTTGGGAGGCAAAGGCTGAAGGATCTCAAGTTCCAGGCCAGAGTCAGCCTGCATAATGTAGCAAGACCCTGACCCAAAATAAAAAATTTTACAAAAAGGACTGGGGGTGTAGTTCAGTGGTAGAGCACTTGCACACTTGTGGAAGTGGGTTTAACTTCCAAATACAGTAAAAAAAAAAAAAAAAAAAAAAAAAAAAAAAAAAAAAAAAAAAAAAAAAAAAAAAAAAAAAAGAAAGAAAAAAAGACATGGCTAGCAGGTTTGGAAGGCTGCTAGTCTGAGGAAGGAGATAGCCAAGAAGACACGCTATGTTCTCCTGTGTCTTTTCTGTCTCTTTCCCTGATCTTTCGCTTTTAGTCCACCTTTGTTGTCTGTTAAAGCAGCGTTTGCCTGGAATAGTCACCATCGTGCTCATGTGCCAGACTTTGTCTCGTAGGATCAGAGTTCCAAATGTGAGCCTGGCGTAGAATAGGGGCCAATCCCCAAATGTAGTGTGGATGCCTGTGAAAATTTAAATAGCTTGCTCTCTAGCTTTTATTTTTAAAAAAGAAAAGTTTATTTTCTTGCAAATGCTAAGAAATGCAAGATTAATAATCTTGTTTTCTTTGGCTGGATATTTTATTCACTAACAACAACAACAATAACAACAAGAGAATAGACTTTAATTTTCTCCATTTGCCATCCTCTTTTAAAAGATAAAAGTTGGCTACTGAATTAAAACTCAGAATTGTCACTGAGGTAGAAGGCAATCTCTTAATTCCTCACTTAACGTTACTTGCCTGGCATTTTACGCTACTGTGGGAGTGAAGACTACAACTAGAAAGCTTTTAGGATTGATAGCAAGAATTATACTTAAACAATTTTTATATAATTATAAGCATGTTTTGTTTGTGTGGTTAAAGCAAAAACAAAAATTAAAAAAACAGCAGCAGCGGCCACCGTGTGCCTCCTGTTTCCTCTTTCCCTTAATGCTGTTGTCTTTTGCCTAAATCTGAAATCAGTTTAGAGGCAGGAGGAGATGAAAGCCATTTGCTGTGGAAGCTAGAATATTAAGTGGTCTGGCGAGCATTTGGATTTTTCTCTCAGGAGGAAAGGAGAAACATGCCAAATCCTTACCATGCTGAAAGACAAAGACTAACTAGAGTTCCCAAAAACATCGTATGGCCATGAAAGCAAATGTTTGTTAGAGTTACCACTAAACTCTATCCCTCTGTGATCACCTGGGTTTTGCAAGAACCTGGGATTTTAGAAAACATATATTTGGGGATTTGTGCAATGTTTATCTTCTGCTTAACTTTCCTTCATATCCATAACAGTTGAGGTTTTTAGCTGCTGCTCACTTCCTTTTCTTGTTAATGCTATTCCCAACTCTTCAGTTCCTGTCAATCCCTGTTAGCATCAGTTTAATCAAGGCAGAAGTCAAAGTACACTGGGTAGATCAAGATCTGTCTTTTAAAATAATATGCAGAGAAATCATCCAAGGTACAGGGTCAGAGCAAAGTATAGTCCAACCACACATTAGTACCAGGGTAAGAGTCAGGCTGCAGTGGCTCAAATCCCAGCTCAGTTACTTGCTGGTTGTGTGAACTCATTCCTTCAGCTTGCTTATTTACCTCTCCCTCTCCATTACTTCATCTGCCAAATGGGTCAGAAAATGAATCTACTTTGTAGAAATAGTATGAATTTTAAGTATGTTGTTGTTGTTGTTGTTGTTGTTGTTAGGTGCCATTGAGTTGGGTGAGACTCATAGCAATCCTATGTACAACAGAATGAAACACTACCTGACACGGTGCCATGCCCAGCACTATTATCAGTGCTTCTCCATTATTCGTAGGATTTTCCATGGCTGATTATTTCAGGAGTGGGCTGCTGGGTCATTCTCTAAGCCTACAGCACCCAGTATTCCCAGGTGGTCTTCCATACAAGGGCTAAACAGGCCCGATTTTGTTTAGCTTCTGAGATCATATGGGATCAGACGCCAGGGTGGTATGGCTGTAGACTTTAAATATGATCGCTGATGTAAATCTTTCTTTTTATTTGCCATATTTGGGGTTTGAACCCAGGACCTCACACATGCTTTGCAAGCGCTCTACCATTGAACTACACCCCACCCCATTTTTATCTTGAGATTGTTGTTGTTGTTGTTGTTGGGTGCCATGGACTTGGTGTCCAATTCATAGTGACTCTATGTACAACAAGTGAAACACTATTGTGCTTCTCAGCTATTCATAGGGTTTTCAATGGCTGAATTTTTTTGGGAGTGGGTTGCTGCGTCCTTCTCACTATCTTGAGATAGGATCTTGTTAAGTTACTCAGGCTTCCTCTGGCCTTTAACTCATGATCCTTTCGCCTCCACCTCGTGAGTCTCTAGGATTATAGACATGAACCATGGCACCCAGCCATGTCAATCATTAAGCACAGTGCCTGTAACTTAGTAAATGCTCAATAGAATTTTATTTTTATTGTTATTCTTATCATTATTATAACTGTTTTCTTAAATGTAGGAAATAGGACTTTGAAAAATGAGTGTTTTAATATCAATAAAGTGTCAGCATACAAAGTAGCATGTTGAACTAATTTATTTAAATGCCAAAATGAAGAAAAGTGAAATTTGGGAGTTTATTATGTAATGAAACCCTTAAATATTATATAACTTTGCAATTCCATTTGCCCAAAGCAGCCTAAATTAGCATATTATAAATAAGACATCTTATAAATCTCAGTTTTAATCCAGTTAAATACATATAATTAATGAAAGCAGGACATCATAGTGCTATGTGATTTAACATTTTGTGAATTTGTTTTAATAAATCCCTAAACCTAGTATTATAGTTCTTAGTTATTTATAAACATGGTTTATATTAGGTATTTTTCTGGTTTGTAAGCAGAAATTATAGTAATATTTCCATCACAGACAAACTTCAGACTAGCTTCTTTTTTCTTTTCAGCCTAGCTTTTGTTTCAACCATCAGAAATTCTCTGCTAGTGTATGTGGAATCGATCAAATATAGTGTAATATAGTGTTGTATTTACTAGACACCTCTGACGTGTGATCAGACTACCTTATTTTGGCAGAAAGGTGGATGAGAAAAGAGGCAGCAGCCTTAAATATGGGCAGTTGTTTTCTAAAAGCCATGCTTCTTTTTAACAAACAAGGCTAAAGGGTTTGTGGGAAACTAGATAAGCATCTTTGTGTTGGCTTACACAGTAACATTTCAGGAGAATTTTAATTTTGGACAATCCAATCCGATCTAAGATTTTACTTAAGGGTAAGAATAAAGTACGTACATTTGCCTTTTGGAGTTATATGATTCTATATTTTATAAGGGACTGAGGTTTAACTTGGTTGATAGAGTGCTGCTCTGCACTCTCTGAGGCCCTGGGTTCTATCTGTAGCACCTCAAAAAATGGGAGAAGGACCTGGCAGCCCACTCCAGAAACAATCAGCCATTGACAAATCCTATGAATAGCAGAGAAGCACTGACATAATGCCAGCCATGGCACAGCATCAGAGAGTGTTTCATTCTGTTGTACATAGGGTCACTATGTGTGAGATCCGACTCGATGGCACCTGACAACAAAAACACAAGATAGGCTCCATGCCATCTAGTTTCTAAAAGTGGAAAAACCAAAGGGTTTATTAATCTTTTTAACCTGGATAAGAGAAGGAAAGACTTAAAGGGCTGGTAAGGGATTATTTGGGGTTCAATGAGAATCAATCTGAGGGGCCAGGTTATCATCTGAGAAAATGGTTAGAATCAATTATAAGTGATCAAATGATACAATGAATGTTTAAATTTAAAAAATTACTGTAAAAAACACATTGTCATTAACCCCCCTCACAGTACTCTCCTGGTTTCAAACACACATATCCACCCCCGTGTGTGTGTGTGTGTGTGTGTGTGTGTGTGGTACTTAGGATTGAACTCAGGACGTTGCACATACTTTGCAAGTGCTCTACTGTTGGGCTGCACCCCAAGCCAATTTTTGACTTCTTATCTTGAGACAGGGCCTTGCTAAGTTACACAGGCTGCCTCTGGCCTCCAACCTGTGATCCTCCTGCCCCCAGTTCCTGAGTCACTGGGATTACAGGCATAAGCCATGACACCTGGCTTATCCCCTTATTCTTGTAACTTTCTGAAGCTGTTCTGGGAGTCCTCTTTTGTGCGTATCTTCAGTTGCACTGTTGTGGCTGCCTTGATATCCTAGATCCATTGAAAATGTTTTTCTCTTATGGTTAACTTTGGGCAAAAGCCAGAAGTCACATGGTGCCAGCTCCAGTGAATAGGGAGGGTGAAGACGTACCATAATGTTTTTATTTGACAGAAATTCCTGTACCAGAGTGTTGTGTGACACCGAGCCTTGTCATGATGGAGGAAGAGACTCAAGACTCTCATGAAAGAGCAGCTTCAGAAAGTACAAAGAATGATGGGATAAGTGTGTTTGAAGCCAGGAGGAGTATTTTGAGGGGGATGAATGGCAATGTGCCTTTTACTGCAATAATTTTTAAAATTTAAACATTCACTGTAGGTTTTGGTCATATTTCACACACCCATCCGTTGGCTAGGACAGGCACTGAAGAAAACTGCTCTATAGCCTTTTCAGTTATAGTCGCCAGCACCACATAGGTATAGTCTTTAATCCACCTGTACCAGTGTTCCTCAAACTCCCAGGAAGGTTGATGCATCTAGATGAGTAGTTAACATAAAAATTTCAAGGAAAATTATTACTAAGTTATCCCAACAGATGGCAGGGCTCATGTTGGGGAATCCAAAAGTCTCATCACTCAGTTTTTCACAGTCAGAGAAACTCAGTTGCAACACTGTATCCCTGGGTTGACAAGAGAATATTAGGGAGCTTGTCTTAACTGGGGCTACCAATTGAAGACAAGATTACAAAAAAAAAAAAAGATAAAAGTCTACTTGTCAAAGGAGGGCAGAAAAATCAGTAAGAATGAATTGGTGAGGAGAACTGGACGAGGGCTGTTAACTCAGACATGAAGCCAGGATTGGTCCTAACAAGCAGAGGAGAGAGAAGGATAAAGAAAAAGGCACAAAAGCATGAGCTCTCTAAGTGTGGGAATCATATTGCCAAAGATGTGAGGTAGAATAAGCCAAAGCCTTATAGAAGGTAGAAAATTGATGTTATCAATCAATGACAGCATCAATAAATTAAGGTTTATAGACAAGACTTTTTTTTTTTTTTTTTTTTTTTTGCAGTGCTAAGGATTGAACCCAGGACCACATGCATGCTAGTCAAGCACTGTATCCCTGAGCTGCATCCTCAGGTCAAAATGACAAGATTCGGTTGGGGAGGATTCAGTGAGGAGATTGATGGGTTGGGGAGATAATATGTGGCACAAATATTCTTGGGCCTAAGTGTCAGAGCAAGTTTCTCATAATTTCTGGTAGAATATCTTTCTAAAATGCAAACCAAATTTCTGATTTAAGTCTTCCAGAGGCCTCATGGCACTGAGAATCAAGTGCAAATTCCATGAGATGGTGTATATAGTATCCATTTGCCTTTGATTCTTGTCACTATATGTGAACCACTAAATCTTTCTCGTACTTTGCCATTCAGTGTCTTTGAGCCCTCTGTGCTCTCATAATATTCTGTACTTCCTTGCATTGGTACTTATCTTTAATGCTAGTTCATTGACCAACCAGTCTTCTGTATGAGCAGAAATTCTTTGATAAGTGAGTAAATGGATGACTTGGATGAGACTCTAAGTGGAAAGAATGATGGCTAAGCTTTAGTGCACTTTAATTGAAATGCCAGCTGGATTGAAATGCCTCAGGCCTACTACTGATAACTTCCTGTTTGCAATGCAGGAACCATCCAGAAATTTTCAAGATATCTTCCTTAGCTGGCTTCTGTTTCTCAGTAAAGGTCTTTGTGGAATACTGGAGGCTGGCAAGGTCAGAGCATATAGGCGAATCTGTTCTTGAGAAGCTCTGGAATGCTAATTATGCCTTTTCTGTGAAGGGAGGTTTCAGGCTCTGTATTTTAGAGAGTGGAAAAATGTAAAAAGAAACAACATAAGCCCTGTCTTCAAGTCTTTGTTGGAGGAATGGCGTTGGGGAGACATTGCTGGGTGAGATTTTTATTCATGGCTCTTGAAGTGCATGGTGCAGGCTCCTTGGCAGACATCTGAAGATCAGATAAATCAGACTCTAGATTTGACAAAGTTATATGTCATGGATGTGAGAAAACAGTATCTGTTAGCTCTCATTATATCTTTTGGATTGGCCTTATTTATCTCTTAACAACAACAACAAAAAATTTAACATTCAACTTCACCAAGATGATAGAAACATTGTTTTTAGGTGAGACTATCTTGGGGCATTGTACACTACCCCAAAACCAAACCAGTTCCAGTTTCTTTGATTATGAATAAGTCTGATTTATCTGATTTTATTTTTAAATTAAAGTATAAGCACATTAATGTGTCTCACTATGACACTTATACATGCATGTGTCAGAGAATTCGGGTCTTTATGTAAAATCTCTCAAAGTTTAAATATTGGTGCTCATTTTTTTAAAAAAATCTGCTCTGTAGGTCAAATAAAACATGTTGAATTCCCAGCCTATGGCTTCTAAATTAAGCAAACGTAAGACTTGAACATAGAAAACCTAGGCAAGTCTTCTTAACAACTTATTTCTGAGTTCTCTTCATCACAGGACCTTTTACAAAACAATTAGTGTAATGAGATTCCTACCCAACCCCATAGCCAAAGTGATTTTTGTCTCCACTGAAAATTAGAGACCATAGTACCATTATTTTCTGATCTAAAAAATAATATATCACATAACATTTCCTAATGGCATTGCTGTTAGTAACCAGTCACTTGGCTACACTGAGCATTCTCTACAGAACACACTCTTCCATCCTTTATGTGGCCTGACTTCAGCATTTCCTAATTTTTCACACTCTGCTTCCTTCTTAAATTATAATAAAATACCAATTTGTCTTTCAATTATTTCTTTCCTATATTATGTAAGCATACATAGCTAAAAGTAATCTTATAGCAGCGGCCAGGGATTTAGTTCAGTTGGTAGAGTGCTTGCTTAGCATGCATGAGGCCCTGGGTTCAATCCCCAGCATTGCAAAAAAAAAAAAAAAAAAAAAAAAAAAAAAAAAAAAAAAAAAAAAAAAAAAAAAAAAAAAAAAAAAAAAAAAAAAAAAAAAAAGAAGAAGAAAAAGTAATCTTTCAGCAGCTTACTGAAAGCTTACTGTTTAGAAATTTCTTCTACCAAGGGACAATATAAGGAGTAGAAGGGAGGGAGGGATCTAGCAGAAGGAAGCAAAGATTGGAGAAGATGGGATGGGGACGAGGGTTGAGGAGGAGGGAGGAAGGAGGGGAGGTCAGTCTCAATGTAAACAGCACAACTTCATGAGTATATTGGACAACCTCAAACTTTTCTCCATTTATCATAAAGTTGCACACTGACCCAATTGTCAGGATATTTGTTTTCTTGATGTTGAGGCACAATCCATACTGAAGGCTGTATTCGTTGATCTTCATCAGTAAAGGTTTCAAATTCTCTCACTTTCAGCAAGCAAAATCGTGTCACCTGTATAACACAGGTTGTTAACGAATCTTCTTCCAGTTCTGATGCTCCATTCTTTTTTGTAAAGTCCAGCTTCTTAGACAATTTGCTCAGCAGAGAGATTGAAGAGGTATGGTGAAAGGATACAGAACTGACACACTCCTTTCCTGACTTCAACCAAGCAGTGTTTCCTTGTTCTGTTTGAATGACTGCCTTCTGGTCCATGTACAAATTTCTCATGAGTACAATTAAGTGCTCTGGTATTCCCATTCTTTGCAATGTTTTCTATAATTTGTTGTGATCCACACAGTCAAATGCCTTTGCTTAGTCAATAAAACATAGATTGACATTTCTCTGGTATTCTCTGCTTTCGGCTAATATCCTACATTAGCAATTACGTCCCTGGTTCCATGTCCTCTGCTGAATCTGGCTTGATTTTCTGACAGCTTCTTGTCTATATACTGCTATAGTTGCTTTTGAATTATCTTTAGTAAAATATTACTTGCATATGATATTAATGATATTGTTTGATAATTTCCACATTTAGTTGGATACCCTTTCTTGGGAATAGGCACAAATTTGGATTTCTTCCAGTCAGTTGGCCAGGTAGCCATTTTCCAAAACCTCTTGGCATAAACACATAAGCACCTCCAGTGCTGCACCTGTTTGTTAAAACATCTCAACTGGCATTCCATCAATTCCTGGAGCCTTGTGTTTTGCCAGTTCCTTCAAGGCAGCTTCCACTTCTTCCTTCAGTACTATTGATTTTTGATCATATGCAGCATCTTGAAATGATTGGTCATTCACCAATTCTTTTTGGTATAATGACTATGTATTCATTCCTTCCATCTTCATTTGATTTTTCCTGTGTCATTTAATATTTTCCCTATATAATCCTTCACCATTGCCACTCAAGGCTTGAATTTTTCTTCAATTATTCAATCTTGAGAAAACCAGAGCATCTTCTTCCCTTTTGGTTTTCTATCTCCAGCTCTTGCACATGTCATTATAATGTTTGACTTTGTCTTCTTGAGCTACCCTTTAAAACTGTCTGTTTAGTTCCTTAACTTCATCATGTCTTCCTATTACTTTAGCTGCTTGATGTTCAAGGGCAAGTTTCAAAGTCTCTTTTGACATGTAACTTGATCTTTTCTTTTTCCTGTCTTTTAAATAATCTGCTTTCTTCATGAATGCTGTTTTTGATGTCATGCCACAACTCATCTGGCCTTTTTTCATTAGTATATAACCCATCAAATCTGTGCTTGAGAAATCTCTGAACTCAGGTGGGAAATACTCAAAGTCATAGCTTGGCTTTTGTACATTTGTTCTAATTTTCTTCACTTTCAGTTTGAACCTGCACATGAGCAGCTGATGGTCTGATTCATAATCAGCACTAAGTCTTGTTCTGACTTTTGACTCTGAGCTTTTCCATCATCTCTTTCTTTAAATGTAGTCAGTTTGGTTCCTGTATGTTCCATCTGGTGAACTCCATGTGTATAGTAGCCATTTATGTTGGTGGAAAAATGTATTTGCAATGAAAATGTGATTGGTCTGATGAAATTCTATCATGCAATTTCCAGCATTGTTTCTGTCACCATGGCCATATTTTCCAACTACTGAGCCTTCTTCTTTGTTTCCAGTTTCTCCATTCTAGGCATCAGTATCAGTGCATCCTGGCTGCATGTTTGATCTATTTAAGATTTCAGAAGCTGATAAAAATCTTTCCTTTCTTCACTTGTGGCCTTATTAGTGGGTGCATAAATTTGAAGAATAGTCATTTTAACTGGCCTTCCATGTAGGTATATGGGCATTATTCCATTATGGACAGCATTATACTTGAGGATGGATCTTGAGATGTCTCTTCAGATGATGAATGTGACCACATTTCTCTTTGTCCAGGCACAGTAGACCATATGGTTATCTTATTCAAAATGGCCAATACCAGATCATTTTAGTTCACTGATGCCTAGAATGTTAATGTTGATGCCATCCATTTCCCTTTTAATGATTTCTAATTTTCCTAGGTTCTTACTATGTACATTCCATATTCCAATTATTAATGGACACTTAAAATTATTCCTCATTTTGACTCATACCACATCAGTAAATAGAGGTCCCTGGGGCTTTACTCCATTCCCATCATTAAGGTTGACTCTACCTTAAGGAAGCAACTGTTCCCCATTCGTATCTTGAATGCCTTCCAACATGGGGGCACTCATTGTCCAGCACTATGTCTAACAGTGTTTCTCTGTGATTCCTATGGTTATCAATGGGTAATTGTTTCAAGAGTAGGCTGCTGGGTACTTCTCCCTACTCTGTCTTAGTCTGGATGCTCAGCTGAAACCTGTCCACCGTGGGTGGCCTGGCTGGTATCTGAAATACCAGTGGCATAGCTTTCAGTGTTAAAGCAACACGAAGCCCCCACAGTACAGCAAACTGACAGACAATTGAGGGAAACAACCCTGAAACAATCAGCCATCGAAAACCCTATGAATAGCAGAAAAGCACTGACATGATGCTGGGCAGGGCACAGCATCAAGGAGTGTTTCATTCTAGTTGGACCCCACCTGATAATACCTAACAACAAGAAGAATTTTGTAGGAAGTTATAAATATCACGCTTTTTAAAAAATAAGAGCAATAGAGTAATACTCAATGGGAAATTAAGTATTTGTATTTACAAATATTATTATTTTAAATATTGTTGCTGTTCTATATACTTAAATGTTCGTGACATTTCTAGTTCAGTGCCTTCTCCTGTTGGCATTTTTTAAGTTGCCATAGCTCCTAATAATGGGTAAAGTGGTTTAGTTTTTGCCTCTAGTGTTTCACAAAGTGCTTATGACTTCTCTGGAAAAAAAAAAGTGTTCTTTCTGGTTTATTGAGTCCTAAGTGACTTATCTGTCTATAATACCTGAACTATTCCTCCCCCATTCCTACTTTCCTGAAAGGTAATTTAATTTTCTGAGTGTATTCAGGTAGTGGGTAGTCCCAGAGGAGCAGTTACAGAAGCCACTTCTTGTAGTTGGCAGGTGTATGTCATCTTCTGAAGTTTGTTCCCCAGGAACTGAAGAACTAGCTTGCTTTGATTGATTTCTTTGTTGCAGTCCTAATTTTCCCTTTGATATTTGGATGCATTTGCCCATGAGACCTTGGTAGCAAATAGTCCTGAAAATCCCCCACTTCATTTTTTTTCAGACTTTGAACTTCCATCTGTCATCTTTCATGGCTGTGAAACCAGTTTGAGGGAAAGACTTAAAAATGAATTAGTCTTTAGGCCTAAGAGCTTGATAAAAGAAAAAAAGGTTATAGATTATAGGTGGTAAAATCTCCAGTGGTATGATTAGCTTTCTTATGTTTCCTGAAGTGTTTGATTATAGAGTGAAGTTAAAAGTGAGTTTTAAAGCAATTTTCTTTAGAATACATTGACCACAAGTGATATTAATAGATAATTTAAGTGAAAATAATTAAGGGACTATTAATGCCTTTTTCTTACTTGTTTTAGAACTCTGACTCTCACACAATCCAGTGTAATCAAGTTGACTAAGAAACACTGAGAAATAGGTAAGAGTCATAAATGTGCTTGTTCTCATGGATGCATTGGCAGGAGGCTTGTAACACAAGCCATCTAACTCTCAGTACAGGACTCTCTCCACTAGAACATGCTGTTAGCAGTGATTTTCAGGAACACTCTCTGACTAGACAACATCGTGTCCTCACATCAACATAGTGTTCAAATGCCGTGCGGAATTATGACTGCTGGAGCAAACTGTGTGCTCACACAGTACATTTTGTGAATTGTTTATTTCATAAAGTTGATAGATACAGTTTAAGTGAACATTCATGCTTTTGGGGGCATATAATTTTTAACCATACTAATTTGATTCAATCCCTACAGCCATACCACTTTGGTGTCCAATCCTGTCAGATCTCGGGAGCTAAGCAGGGTTGGGCCTGGTTAGTACTTGGATGGGAGACCACCTGGGAACAGGGGCTACAGGCTTGGGAGAAGAACCAAGCAACCCACTTCCCAAAAACAATCAGCCATTGACAACCCTATGAATAGCAGAGAAGCACTGACAATACTGTTTGGCCTGTTATACATAGGGTCACTATGAGTTAGACACTGACTTGATGACACTTAGCAACAACAACAACAATTTGATTCAAAAGAAGTAATTATACTAGCATAGCCAAACCAGGGGGAACTAATGTGACCAAACTTCTTGGGGAGTATAGTCGGAGGGCTTAACATACAATGTTCATTTGGGGGATGTGCTAAAAGAAATGACTTTGGAAATTCTTAACTGCCCTCCCCATCCTAGAGACTGAACCCAGGGCTTTGTATATGCTATGCAAACATTCTCACTGAGCTATATCTGCATCCCTTTTTCATTTTTTGAGGCAGGATCTCACTAACTTGAATTCACTATGTAGCCCAGACAGGCCTAGAACTCCTGCCTCAGCCTCCCATGTAGCTGGGCTTATAGGTGTGTGCCACCATGCCCAGAAGAGTGCTTTTTTATTTTTCTTCTTAATTATGAAATGGAAAATGTTTTGTAAGAACACAGACTAAGAATTCTTTTCTGAGTGAATCTTAATAGCCAGAATAGGCTTCTATTAAGGGTTCTTCAAAACACATTTAAAAATTCTTATTCATATAGCCACATGCGGTGGCGCATGCCTGTAACCCCAGTGGCTTGGGAGGTGGAGGCAGGAGGATAGCAAGTTTGAGACCAGAGACAGTCTGCATAACTTAGTGAGACCCTGTCTCAAAAAAGTAAAAAAAAAAAAAAAAAAAAAAAAAAAAAAAAAAAAGGACTCAGGGTGCAGCTCAGTGGTCCAGCACTTGCAGAGCATGTGAGCATGTGAGCGCAAGGCCCTGGGTTCAACCTCCAGTACTGGAAAAAAAAAATTCTTATTTATCAGTGTGCTAAATAAACTTAAATTTCTTTCTAATATTTCTAGTTATTTCCCCATTTATGAGCCTGAGATATGATTATATATATGTAATGAGATTGTCTAGGCTTTGGAAACATTTTAATTATAGATTTTCAAACAAATACAAATATATCTTCCTCATAAATAATTTAAACATTGCAGAACATAAAAATAAAGTCTTCCCTATCAACCCCCTCAGTTCTGGTTCTGGGCCTAGGGTAAGTTTGGGGAAGGTTGTTTCCATTTATTTCTAAAGCTTTACACACATATATGTACATATAGAACTATTATGATGACAACATTGTTTCATGTCATACTTACTGATCAGTAAGCTACAACTTGCTTTTTCTTTTCTTTAATAAGTAGTCTTGGCATTCATTCTATGTCAGAGGGATCTACTTTTTTGGGGGGGTATAACATCCCGTAGGACCATAATTTATTTTATAGTTCCTCTAATACTGGCCATGCATGGGAATGCACTGACAATGAATGATGACCACGAAGGTTGTCTCTTTATTTTTCTATTCAAACAATACTGTATAACTTCCAAATTTTAAAATGCATTCACTCTTTTGTACCACCATTTATACTACAGATCTATTTGACATGTATAAATTCCTTATTGTGTATGTGCAGGTCACTCTTAACTCTTTTGTAATTTTTAAATTTGTAATAATTTTAGACTTACACAAAGTTGCAAAGACAGTACAGAGAATTCACAGATATCTAGCTTCTCCCAGTGTTAGTATTTTACATAACTATGGTATAATTATAAAAACCAACAAATTAACATTCACCAGTAGACTTTTAGACCAGTAGACTATTAACTGACCAGTAGACTTTATTCTGGGCTGGGGTTAGCTCAGTTGGTAGAGTGCTGCTCTGCACTTTTTGAGGATCTGTGTTTGATCCCCAGAACCACAAAAATGGGAAAAAGGGCATGGCAGTTCACTCCTGAAACAATCCCAAAATCAGCCATTGAATTGCTATGAGTTGGGTACAACTAGATGGTACCTAACAACAATAGACTTTACTTGATTTTATCATTTTTTCTTACTGTTTTTTTTCCAGTCCATAATTCAATATGGAATTCTGTTGCATTTAGAGTTCATATTTTTTTACTCTTCCTTGGTCTGTCACAGTTCCTCAGTCTTTCTTTGTCTTTTATGGGCTTGAGGAGTTTGAAGAGTACTGGTTAGTTATTTTTATAGAACATCCCATGATTTGGGTTTGTCTGATGTTATCCATAATTATATTAGAGATTATTCATTTCTGCCAAAAGTACCAAAAATTATATGCCCTTGTCAATGCATAATATCAGGGTGCCTATGATGCTATAAATGTCTTCATACTACTAATGTTGCATTGTCACTTGGCTAAGATGATGTTTGCTAGATTTTTCAATATAAACTTATTATTTTTCCGTTTGCAAATAATAGTTCTTTGGAGCAGATACTTTGAGGCTATGTAAATCTTATCTGCTTTTCTTGAAACTTTCACCTGTTTTAAAAGCAACCTTATGGTGGTTTTCTCTTTCCCTCATTGATTCAACATTTATTAATTCAGATTTCTCTGTGTGAAAGAATTGTCTCTTCTTTCTCATTTCTACGTTCAGTTATTATATCAGTGCGGACTCATTTAGTTTTACTTTCTGAGTTATAAGCCAGACATCCAGAGCACCAGATTTACCTCCCATGCACAGAAAACCCCTGGAGGATTTGCTCCACCAAAAGGAAAAAGACTTCAGGACATATGTATAGGAGAATTGACGTGAAAAAGAGAGGAAGTCAGTTTCTGAAACTAGAGAGAAATCCCAGTTGATAGCCATGTGGTCATACCACATCATAACCAGACTAGAGGAGGAGAATGGAGAGCTCTAGGAAGGCTCCTTCATGGGGAAGAAGTGACTTCGAAAAGCTGTTTGCTGTGTCTGAAGATTGAGAGGAGATTGACGCCTCTGTCAGTGTTGGAAGAAGAACCAGTGATAGCTACACAGAAAACAAAGAAGAAAAGCAGAACATTTATAATTCCAGGGACAACAAAACGCTGTACATGATAGTAAATGTAATTGTGGCATGACATGTGGATCACTAGTGAAGAACAATGTAAATACTGAGTATGATCAAACAAAAAGGTTTAATATATTAGGAAGATAAGAGGAGGAAAAGAGTCGAGGTCAGGCTCAGGTAAGTAGTTGTATGTTGTTGTTAGGTTGTTAGGTGTCGTCGAGTTGGTGTCCGACTCATAGCGACCTTCATAGGGTTTTCAATGGCTGACTGTTTCAGGATTGCCTTGGGAGTGGATTGCCAGGTCCTTCTCCCGTTTTTGCGGTGCTGGGAATTGAACTCGGGTCCTCAGAGACTGCAGCGCAGCGCTCTACCAACTGAGCTAAATCCCAGCTATTAGTAGTATGTAAGAGGGTCAATTTTTATTAGCTGTCTCCCAATGTCTGTTTTTCCTTCCAATTTAGTAACAGAACTACTAGTATACCTGGGGGCAATTTTCACAGTTAAAGGACTACATTTTCCAGTTTTCTTTGCAGTTGGTTGTGACCAACCATGCAGTCTAAATTCAGAAGTATTCAGTGGTACTTAGAGAAGACTGATTTAAAAGGCATGAAATAGACCATTATTCTTCTGCTGCCGGTCTAAAATGGGAGTAGGACCTGGCAGCCCACTCTGGAAACAATCTCGAAAAGATCAGTCATTGAAAACCCTGTAAATAGCAGAGAAGCACTGACATAGTGCCAGGCATGGCAGTGTCAGGGAGTGTTTCATTCTGTTGTACATAGAGTTGCTATGAGTAAAATCTGACTCGATGGCACCTAACAACAACAAAGCAGGTTTGAAATGGGAATGTAATGATTGGAGCTTCTGCCCCCATTGTGGACTATGAGAATAAAGTATATACTGCCAAAGATGGTAGACCGCAGAGTTGGAAGGGCTCCTGATAATATTATAAATGTTATAAGCTATTATATCAGCATTGGACTGGCTATTAGTCCACTTGTTTTATGCAATATTACATGTGTGTATGTGTGAGTTGTGTGATCATATTCCAGTCTTAGCCATATGAGGTGTGATTAAAAAATATGGTAAATACTGCGGCCAAATATCATCCAACAGAAAGATAAGGATCTTCAGTATGAAAAGTGTCTTGTTGAACCATAGTAACAGTGTGTGACCCATTTCAACTATGATTATGATCCTGAGACCAAGGTTCAAGAGTTCTCAACAGAAATCACCCAGTTCTCCCTGTACCAAAAAAAAAAAAAAAAAAGAAAGTGCATCAACCAAGACCCAGCATCAAGGTGATGCTGTTTTTTGACCTTGATGGAATGGTGTGTGCTGAGTTTGTACCCACGAATATTATGGTGAACTCTGAATATTATCAGGGCTTCCTAGAGTGTTGAAGGAACAATGTGTATAGAAAACGACCTGAGACATGGGCAAACGGTTTCATCCTCCATCACGACGATGCTCCAAGTCACACATTGTGCTAGCACAGCAGTTTCTGTAAAATAAAAACATGATGGTGTATACTTAGTCACCATATCTGGCACTGTGAGACTTCTGGGTCTTCCCCAAAGTCAAAATGACTATGAAAGGTAAATGTTTTGAATCGATTCAGGACACAGAGGCAGCCACAGCAGCACAATTAAAGACACTCATGACGGAGGGCTTCTGGAATCGCTTCAGAAAATGATAAGAACAATGGGATAACCGTGTTCAAAGCTAGGGCAGTTGTTGTGAGGATGATTAGTTGCAGTGTGTCTTTTACTGTAATTTTTTTTAGCTTAAGCACTTACTATATTTCTGATCACACCACATATGTAGTAGAACCAGGTCTTAACTGGTCCTTAACTTATAATTCATTAGATAATTTCTAAAATGAAATATTAAGAAATTGGAGTAATTCATGTGGTTGGCAGCAGTATTCTGCCCGGCTCTCTCAGGGCAGTCTAGCCACTGAACCTTTTGCTGGCTCCCATCTGTGGCATTTCCGTGGGTGATATTCACAATACTTAATGATACTTTGGGAGAAGGACCTGGCAACCCCCTCCCAAAAATCAATCTGCCATTGAAAACCCAATGAGCAGCAGAGAAGCCCAGACAATAGTGTTTCCCCTGTTGTACAGACGCTATGAGTCGGATACCGACTCGACGGCACCTAACAACAACAACGATACTTAGCAATCAGTATGGTACTATTAATTAGTACATAAATCAGATATTTTAAAAAACTCTTCTCAAATAAGCTAAACAATTATCAGACATCATAAATGTGCAAGTATTTAATCAAATAATTTTAGAAATGACTTGAGTTTTCAAAATTGCAGCTGTATGTGGCCTTCTGCTTGACCTATCATGGGCTAAATGATGCTCATGTCAAAGTTATAGTTTGGAGAAGGCACTGCATCAAACCCTCCTGACATCTTGCCTGGCTCTTGGTGCTCTGTTACAGCCAGGGTTCAGCTGACATATTGTCTACTGTTAACAGCCAGGTACATACCTGATGTCAAGTGTTTCTGCATGATCTTGCCTGGGAGAGCCTGTGTCTCAGACCCTGCCAGCAGTGTAACCCACTCCCCATGCCATCAACCCCTCAGAGTGCGCTGTACCAGGAGACAAGCGCTTCCCCCCGTTCCTCACCCTCCACCTACTCCTGCCTGCCAGGGGCTGCTCCCAGGCCCATGTACCTGACTTCACAGTTGGGCAGCATCACCTGATGACTGACAGTTTTCAGTAAATAGGAAACTGCTCTTCTTGTTCAAGGTGTTGAATCCTCTCCCAGTATCTGCTGATCAAACAGCAATTGCATTAAGATTTTTTTCTAGCCCAGGAAGGCCTGCCTGAGATGCTAATGTAGTCAGTGTCTCTATTATTAATGTGGGTCACATTGCAAGAGGAGACCATTTCTTAATGGTCAGAGTGACATTCTGTAACAATCAGCTTGAATCAATGAGTTGGCATTAGAAATTATATTATTAATTACATTTACTGTTCATTTCAGCTACTGGTTTATTCTTTGCAGCTGGTACAGAAGTGATTCAGTAGTTTGACAACTCGCTCAGAGCCTTTCACAAATCCTTGCTTTTCTGCCTCCTCTAAGCTGGATGGCTGCCTTAGTTCCCCGATTGGCCTCTATGCTCCTGACTGGCCAGGGCCTTAGGAGATGGAAGGTAGTTTAGTCATCAGTTCCTAAGACCCTGAGCAAATCTGCTGAAACAGGAAGTCTCTAAATATATTTGATTCCATTTTTGAAAGGAACCTGCTAAAATCTTTTGAATGATATGAAGCATATATATTATTAAATGATATAATTAAGGAAAAATAGCAGTATAAACATGTTAATTACTAATGTGGAGATAAACACTAGAAAAAAAATACACGAAAAACTGAAAGCAGTTGCCTGATTATTTTTTCTTATAACTTTTCAATAATAGTTGACATTTTAAATTATGCACATGTATTATTTTAATAAAAATAAAATTAAGCTGGGTGTGGTGGTACACCCATCTGATCCCAGCATTCAGGAGGCCCAGGCAGGAAGATGGCAAGTTCGAGGCCAACCTGGACTACATAGCAAGTTTGAAACCAGCCTGGACTATTTAGAACCAAAATAACAACAACAACAACAAAGAACCAAAATAACAACAAAAGAACAAAGAACCCAAGAACCAAAATAACAACAACAACAACAACATTAATATTTATAGTTTAATTAATATTTATATATACATGTTCATTGTAAAAATCTGAATAATACAAAAGCTATGGTTTTAAATTGGTAGTACTGGGGTGTAAGCCCAGGGTCTCACACATGCTTGGTGCACTCCACCACGGAGCTGCACTTGCAGGCCTGTTTATTTTTTTATTTTTGAGTCAGGTCTTGCTAAATTGTGCAGCCTGCCTCTGGCCTCCTGCCCCAGAATCCAGAGTCACTGGGATTATGACAACATATTCTTATTAAACATATATTTAAAGTTTAATTTAAAAATAGAATTCATCAGGGAATATTTAAGCTCATAATGGATGTGGTTTGTTTATATTTTAGAATTCAAGATGCAAGCGTGCAGTTAAAAAGTCAACAAAATGAATTTCAAAGAGTGCAGAAAGAATTAAGTCATTTGCAACATGAATTAAAAATGAAACACAGAGAATCACAAGTCTTCCGGTAAGATTATCTTTAAAGAATTGGAAATTACAAAGATTGAAAGGATATTAATAAACATTCAAACACATCCTAGTAATATAGTTTCCATATCTGGGGTATATAAGGCTTTAGCTCAGTTGGTAGAGTGCTGCTGTGCACTCTCTGAAGCCCTGGGTTCAATCCCCGGCACCACAAAAATGGGAGGATATGGCAAGCCACTCCCAAAGCAATCTCAAAACAGCCGTTGAAAACCCTGTGAAGAACAGAGAAGCTGACATAGTGTTGAGCTTGGCACAGTGTTGGTGAGTGTTTTCATTCTCTTGTACATTGGGTCTCTATGAGTTGGACCCAATGGCACTTAACAACAACAACAACAACAACAACAACAACAACAACAACAACAAAACAATATCTGGGGTGTTTGAGAAAAAGAAACAGCTTCACTGTTTCACTATTATATCAACTGAATATATATTTTTTCCAGTACTGAGGGGTTGCACCCAGGGCTTCATGTATACTTTGCGAGTGTGCTACCACTGAGCTGCACTCTCAGCCCCTTTTTAATTTTGACACAGGGTTTGACTAAGTTATACAGGCTGCCTCTGGCCTCAAACTTGTGATCCTCCTGCCTCAGCCTCCCTAGTTGCTAGCATTAGAGATGTGCACCATGGTGCCCAGCCTCAACTAAATAGTTTTACCAACAAAATTTAAATTGGGCAAACACCTTTTTCTGTTAATGCCATAGTTTTGTTCTTATTTTGTAGTGATAATGTAAAATGAAAGCACAGTAGCTAATCTGTTTTCCTTTTGATCAATATTTCCTGGTGTATTTAACCTCATGATTCCAAAAGTGGGTTTTTTTGGTTGTTGTTTTGGATTTCAGTAACCTTTAGCTCTTAGAGAAAGGGAAATAAGTTAAATCAACATGGCAAATGACATAGGTTCAATATAACTAAAAAAACATGCTGGCTCAGTATTTTGAATACTAGGTTTTGGTTTTTAATCTACCTTTCATATCTGCCTCTTATAAATGTCTTGCATGTAACTGACTTTTAATAAGTAACTTTTGAATGAATAAGTGAACAAAGTCTCCTCAAAAAAAACAGATGACCATTTTTGTCATCAGAAGTCCCTTTAGCCCTTTTCCAGAAATCTGACATTGAACAGCAGGATAATACTTCCCAGGTTGCCCTGACTCTCCTCTTTTAATCAGGACCATCAGTGTTTACTCTTGGTGCCTACCATACATCTGCCTAGGTCTCTTAAGGAAGTCTCGGCTCTTTTATCCGTTAGTGCTATTATGAATGGTAGAACTGACAAAATTTAAAGATAAGAATTAGTTCACATAATTACTGTTACTTCAGGATATTATGAAACTGATACATTTGGTCTCTGTTACTCACATTTTTGCATGTCATTCGCAGCATTTTAAGTTCTTGAGAAAACTCAGACATATATATTGGGTTTTATTAATATTCTAATTTTGCTATCATTTTGAACCATACTTTTTTCTGCCAGTGGTAGAGACTGAACCCAGGGCTTCACACAGGCTAGCCAAGTGCTCTACCACTGATCTCTATCTCTGGCCGGAGTTATACTTTCAACTGCTGTTCTATTCACATGTTTTCTATAGATCTGTCATTTTTGTTCATTTTTAGCTAAAAAAATCACAAATTGGAAGTCTAGGGTCTGACATGAAAGGTAACACTTGCTAAAAAAACCTTTGGAGTAACCATCCAACTTTTAACATTAAAGTTTTTGATAGAATAAACAAACAGTTGTTGGTTGTATTTATTCTGTCACTAGTAGATAGTAAAAAGAAAAAGCATACTGATAAAAGTAAAATCAAACCAGAGGTTATAGATTTCAGTGATTTTTTTTGTCACATAACTAAAATCTGATTTTAAACTAGTTTATTAGTTAAGAACATAAAAAGTACATTATTTGCATATATGGAAATGTCATATTGAAACCTCTTTGTACAATCAATATGGTTTTGTCTTTTTTTTTTATAAAAAGAACATAAAACTTAATGATTGCGCTAGGTAAAGAAAAGAAGCTATAATCTTCTCAAATAGGTAAGGGAAATGAACATGAGCTTTCTGCTCAGGTATGATCATCTTTATGTATGGAGCCCAAAAGGTATTTTTGATAGATCAGAGATCTGTGTTGTAGGATCACATTGCTTTCTTTAGATTATCCTCTCATTTGTTTAATTACAATTGGGCATAATCACTTGGTCTCCTGCAAAATGTTCTTCATGCTCTATGTTTTCCCTAACATTTCCAGCTGTCTTTTGCAAGAGTGTTCAGGAATAGTAGGTACAGTATACCTCAGTTGGCTCGCACATACACTGTGTAGAATAAACTGTCTTTTGAAAAGGAAAATTAACTTTGGAAGGCCTATAAAATAGATACCAAAAATAACATGGGCTATATACATACTACACTTCATGTAAAGTTGTGTATAGATCCAGTATTCCAAATCAGTCCCCATTCGAAATATTCTGGCAGTGTTTACTTTTAGAGGACTCCTCTCGTGGATCTTTCATAAGGTATTTGAAATATAAAGTACTTCCTTAGGTTTTCTTATTTGAAATCTAGATCCTGTTATCTCTGAAGTGTTCAACACCATTCCAAAAGCTTTTTCTCCTCGCTCTCTCACTTCCATTTCAATTCCTCAAACTCATTAAGACTGCAGTATTTTTTCTCATTTTCGCAAACATAAGAATATGGCTTTATTTCCTATTCTTTATCCCATAGTTTGTCACATTTTAAAAAAAAATAGCCTTATTAAGATATAATTTACACCATGAAATCCACCCATTTAAGTGAACAATTTAATGATTTTCAATAAACCTACAAACTTGTGCAACCATTACCTGTATTAGAACATTTGAGATACTCCCCAAAAGGTCCTTGCACCATTTTCACTCTCTGTTCTCACCCTCAGTCCTAGATAACCACTAACATTTCTGTTTCTATAGAGTTGTATTTTTCTGGACATTTCAGATATGTAGCATCATGCTATATGTGGTCTTTTATATCTGGCTTCTTTCACTAATTACATTTTTGAAGTTAATTTATATTGTGACATTTATCAGCTTTTTGTTCCTTTTTATTGTTGAATAGTGTTCTTTGTGTGAGTATACCACATTTGTTTGCCCATTTACCAGTTGGTAGACATTTGGATTGTTTCCATGTGTGAGTACTTACAAATAATGTTGCTATGTTGTTGTTGTTGTTGTTGTTGTTGTTGTTAGGTGCCATCGAGTCATGCCTGACTCATAGCAACCCTTATAGGGTTTTCAATGGCTGATTGTTTCAGGATTGCCTTGGGAGTGGATTGCCTCATCCTTCTCCCATAATGTTGCTACAGTCACATACAAATCTTTGTGTGGACATGTGTTTTCATTTCTTTGGAGTAGATACCTCAGTGTGGCATTATGGGGGTCACATGGTTAATGGATGGTTAATGTATATTAAGTTTTTAAAGAAACTAACAAACTTTTTAAAACTGACTACACAATTTTACATTTCACCAGGAATGAGATTTTAGTTTCTCCAGCTTCTTGCCAATACTTGTTTGTCTTTTGGATTATGGTCTTTCTAGTAGGTGTGAAGTCGTATCTCAATGTAGATTTAATTTGTGTTTTCTAAATGACTAACGACTGAGCTAGGATAGCTCAGTTGGTAGAGAGACGCTCTGCAGTCTCTGAGGTCCCAAGTTCGATTCCCAGCACCACAAAAATGGGAGAAGGATGTGGCAACCCACTCCCAAGGCAATCCCGAAACAATCTGCCATTGAAAACCCTATGGGGTCGCTATGAGTCGGACACGACTTAATGGCACCTAACAAGAACAACAACAAATGACTAACAATGCTGAGCATTGTTTCATGTGCTTATTAATCATTTGCATATCTTACTTGATGAAATATCTCTTTAAATCTTGTGCCCAGTTTTTACATCTTGATAACAAAATGTGAAAATAGATTTCATTGCTGGAATTTGTGAATAGGGCAGTTTTTGTAATATAAACCCTTGCTTCTAGCATTTAGCTAGTTGAAACAGAGTAGGACTTCAGGGCACTTGTACAAATATAGTTGTTGTTGTTGTAGTTGTTAGGTGCCATTGAGTCTGATCTTACTCGTGGTGAACCTAAATACAGCAGAACAAAACACTACCCAACACAAGGACATGCACACAATCTTTTTGTGTTGAGCTCAATGTTGCAACCACTGTTTTTTCTCATTTTGAATCGTGCCACATAAGCAAAAGGAAGTTCCGGGGACTTCACTCCACTCCCATCATTAAGGTCGACTCTACTTTGAGGAAGCAACTCTTCCTCGATCACTTCTTGAGTGTCTTCCAGCCTGTGGGGCTTGTTTTCAGGCACTATATTTAACAGTGCTTCTCTGCTATTCATAAGGTTTCAATGGCAAACTGTTTCGAAAGTGGGCAGCCAGGTCCCACCCCCTAGTCTGTCTTAGTCTGGAAGCCCAGCTGAAACTGGTCCACCATGTGTGGGACTGCTGGTGTCTTAAATACTGGTGGCATAGCTTCCAGCATCACAGCAATGAGCAAGCCCCGAAAGCACAACAAGCTGACAGACACATCGGAGCAAATATAAGTAGGTTTATAATTTATTAAAGTGTAGGTTTGAAATTCTTCAATATATAATATATTTTTGATAATAATTCAAGAAATGGGAAACTACCTTTGGTGCTACTTGTTGTTAGGTGCCGTCGAGTCAAGTCCGACTCATAACAACCCTATGTACAGCAGATCGAAACATTTCCCGATTCTGTGCCAGGCACATGATCTTATTTATGTTTAAGCCCATTGGTACCACTAAGTTACCAATATGTCATACTGTTTTATCTCTTAATTAGCAGTTTCACTAGTTTGAGTGATGATTTGTAGCCATAATTTAATCAGATAAATCTCAGCATCACTTGATGACTGGAATAATATGAGTTTGAACTCTGTCATGCATCTGCTCCCATTTGATAGAGAAAACCTGACCCATTCCCATTTTTTAGTTCATTTGTTTTCTTAAAGGATTATAAGAGTTCTTTATGTATTCTGAGTAAAAGTCCTCTATATGAAA
The DNA here is from genome assembly GCA_007922755.1 of Pedetes capensis. Taxonomy (NCBI): domain Eukaryota; kingdom Metazoa; phylum Chordata; class Mammalia; order Rodentia; family Pedetidae; genus Pedetes; species Pedetes capensis. The sequence continues at coordinate 119 of VMDO01012544.1, read as the reverse complement.
TGTGATTTGCAAATATTTTCTCCCAGTCTATAGCTTATCTTTTCATTTTCTTACTGATGTCTCTTGCGTGAAAGTTGTTATTTTTGATGAAATAGAATTTACCTGTTTTTTTTTTTTTT
>VMDO01012543.1:0-61711 GCA_007922755.1 Pedetes capensis | reverse complement strand
CATCATGTTTGGAAGAGTGGCAGGTCAACGGAAAAGAGGAAAACCCTCCACCAGATGGATTGACACAGTGTCTGCAACAATGGGCTTAAACATAAATAAGATGGTTTGCCTGGCACAGAATCGGCAAGTGTTTCGATCTGCTGTACATAGGGTCGCTATGAGTCGGACTCGACTCGACGGCACCTAACAACAACAACATTGGAAGCAGGAAGCAGCTATGGGGTGGAGAGTAGACAATAGACTGAATTTAGCAGTTATAAGAAATTGGGAAGTGGATTATAGGGCGGAGACAGGCAGATAAGAAGTAAGGGGACAGGAGGTGACCTACAGGATGGAATGTATAAGTTTTAAACAAGGAACATTAAGTTCTAGTAATTACATTTTAAGCAAACATTATAACATCTTAACTTTTTATTTAAATTTTTCTCAACACCTTCACTTGGAGATCAGACTTATATCACCAACAGAAGCTTTTCTAGCTTTATTGAGCTGTTTCCCCATTCTTTCTCACAGGCATTTCCTGTAATAAAACCTTTACATCTAATCCCATCTTGACATTGGCTTCTTGAAGAACTCTGACACTCCGAGTTTCAAAGCTAAGCTTCAGGAATATTTAAATATAGTATGTTTTTTAGTTAACTGTTGAATTAGCATGACACAATTGACTAATTTTTTTTTTTAATAAAAATTTACTCTTTGGGCAGTTTTTTCTAAATGACTATTACAACAACGTTTTACTGATAGAACTAATTTTTGCCTTCAGGCTTACTGGTACCTAGTATCTCCTGAAGAAATAGAATCAGAATTTGTAGCATGAGAAAAATCTTCATCTAACAGTTTTGGAATGTGAAGAATTAAAACATAGTCAAGTGGGGCTGGGGGGTAGTTCACTAGTAGAGCATGTGCTTAGCATGCATGAGACCCTGGATTCAATCCCAGCACCAAAAAAAAAAAAAAAAAAAAAAAAAAAAAAAAAAAAAAAAAAAAAAAAAAAAAAAAAAAAAAAAAAAAAAAAAAAAAAAAGAAAGAAAAAGAAATAAAAAAGAAACGTCAAGTGCCTTGCTAGTAGATCACATTCTCTCTGATTTAACCTTCAAAATTAAGGTCAAATAACAAGGGTAGTTACAGGAATGAGAGGAAAATTAGCATTTCTTTAGGTCAAGTATGTGGGGAGGCCTGGCAAGGAGCCTGAATGTTGAGAGCAAGGAGTCTCAGACTAGAGTACTTCAAAACTAAGCCCTCCACCACCAAACCAAGCTCAGAGCACCCTGTGGAGCAGCTGCCCCCAACCTTTTTAGCACTTGGAACTAGTTTCATGGAACACAGTTTTCCATGGACTGGGTGTGTGTGTGTGTGTGTGTGCTGATCTCAACAGAAGGCGGAGCTCAGGTGGTAATGCCAGCAGTGGGGAGCGGCTGTAGATACAGATGGTACTGGTGCACAGCTGTGATTGGGGATCCCTGCTGTAGAGTAGGCTTTAGAGTGAAGGAAGAGAAGCAGGTACTATGTATAAAAAGTCCAAAACCAGAAATCCTAAAGACCCAGGTCCCAAATCCCTTTGTTCAGCTAGGCTAATTGTTTTCATACCGTGAGGCTGCAGAGATAGGGAACTGTCCCTCAGACTGACCTCCCTTCTGACACCACCTTCATGTTTGGGTTTCCCTAGGACCACCCTCAGGTTCAGTAATTTGCTAGGACTCCCAGAACTCACTGAAAGCTGTTACACTCAGATACGGTTTATTAAGTGAAAGGGGGTTTATTAAGTGAAAGGGTCGAGTCACAGGAAGAGCCCTGTGGCTCTTCAGGACAGAGTCCAGGAGGGTTCCTATTAAGTGAAAGGGTCAAGTCACAGGAAGAGCCCTGTGACTCTTCAGGACAGAGTCCAGGAGGGTTCCAAACAGAGCTTCCAGTTGTCTCTCCCAGTGAATTCATGGACAGTGTTAGCTCCTCCTGGCAATGATGTGTGACAGTGTGCCAATGTTGCCAACCAGGGAAACTCACCTGATCTGAAATGTCCACCCTTTTATTGGGGTTCCATCACATAGATATAGTCAGCTGCCCACATGGCTGACCTCCATCACCAGCCCCTCTAGAGATCAAGCTAATACCCTCTGATCCAAATCTTTCACCATAACTCACAGTGTCAGACTATCTGGTGTGAACCAAGACTGCAGATGTTAGGCAGTACATTCCAAGGGTCTAGAGATCACCTCTGAGGAGCCAGGGGCAAAGGCTGGGCCTCTGTTTGGCAACCTTAAATACTTTGATACACAAGGGCCAGTGATTTTTTTTTTTTTAACCTATTTCACGGGGCAATTGTAAATATTGAACAAGACATTGGATCCCTAAGTTCATACCTTGGTATTTGTGGGTTTTCAGAGGGTATTTCCTAACTCCAACGCTGATAGTATTTTTGTTTTATTTACAATCATGTATTGGCTAACAACAGGGATACATTCTGAAAATTGCTTTTTTGGGCAATTTCATTGCTGTGCAAACAGCATAGAATTTAATTACACAGAACTAAATAGTATAGCCTGCCACACACCCAGGCTACATGCCATATATTATCCTATGTGCAGTCCTTCATTGACCAAAAGGTTGGCACGTGGCACATGACTATTTATTTACATTATTTAAAACTGCAAATAAAAAATGAAATGAGCTGGACGTGGTGGCGCAAGCCTGTAATTCCAGCACTCAGGGCAGAGGCAGGAGGATCGCTGCAAGTTGTAGGTCAGCCTGGTCCACATGGTAAGTTCCAGGCCGGCCAGGACTGCACAGCAAGACCTTGTGTCAGAAAACCAAGAGAACAGAAAAGAAAGAAAGAAAGAGTCATTCTGTTTGGTAGTTAAATTACTGATGGCTGGCAGTTATGTATAGGAAGCTGACACCAAAGCCCTTTGTAGAGAATCCAGGAGTGAAGGAGAAGATGAGAAAATGAGGACAAATGAGTATTAAACTGCTATTTTGGAAGTTTTGTCAAGGGAAAGGGGAAATGTAGGTTTGGCTAGAAGGACTATCCAGGAAAGTAGGTTTTGATGATATTTTTAAAAGATGAGCACCCTTTGAACATGTACACTAGTCTCTTAATGTACAGTATCTCATTTCTTTCTCTCTCTGCATTATTGTTGTTGTTAGGTGCTGTAGAGTCAGTGTCCAACTCATAACAACCCTACATACAACAGAGGTAGCAACATTGTTAGTGCTTTTCTGCTATTCATAGGATTTTCAATGGCTGATTTAAAAAAAATTTTTTTTTTTAGGGGAGTGGGTTGCCAGGTCCTTTTCCCAAGCCTACAGCCTCTGGTATTCCCAGGCAGTCTCCCATCCAAGTACTAACCAGGCTTGACCCTGCTTAGCTTCCGAGATCTGGTGGGATCGGATACCACAGTGGTACGGTACGGTACGGCTGCAGGACCCTGCATTATCAAAGATACCATGTTTTGTGATGAAAAACTGAGGCTAGGGAGGTTACCTTACATGGGTAGTAAAATGGAAATAAGAGGACCTATTGCATTTCATTGTTGTAAGGATTAAATGGATGATCCGTGTGAGCCTAAGAGGTCCCCTTTGCAGCCTTTCTCTATGGGGGTGCCCCATCCCTTTGAAAAAATACATGGCACATAGTAAATGCTAGCTACTGTTATATATTTTAAATTAATTCCCACTTAGTATAAATTGCTCCCATGAAATTTTGGGGTAACGACATTAGTAAATTCTATTCTGCTGCTTAATTCTTTTAAATCTGCATGCTTCTCTTCAGCCACCTCATTGTCACACTGAATATAAAGTATAGGTTTGTATTTATTCCTACCAAATTAAAGTAGTATTTCTATATTAAGATATTTTTACTCACTTTACGTATCTGTGTTCTCTTTTGCTTCATGTCTTAGGCATTCATTTTGTTTTATGATCTTTTTCATTTCAGAGTTGAACAGCCACCATGTCAAGCAAAAAGGCAAAGACCAAAACCACCAAGAAGCGCCCTCAGCGCGCCACGTCCAATGTGTTCGCCATGTTTGACCAGTCACAGATCCAGGAGTTCAAGGAAGCCTTCAACATGATCGACCAAAACAGGGACGGTTTCATCGACAAGGAAGATCTGCATGACATGCTTGCTTCTTTAGGTAGATGATTATATTCTGGCTTTCTTTTCTTTTCTTTTCTTTCTTTCTTTTTTTTTTTTTTTTTCTTCTTGGGGTACTGGGGATCAAACCCAGGGCCTTGGGGCATGGTAGACAAGCATTCTGCAACTGAGCTATAGCCACAGCCCTAACTTTTATATTAATTTACATATTTTTCCCCAAAATAATGATTTAGCTCTTTATGAGCCATTTTTTAATGTGATGTACACATATTCCTCTCCTCATCTCCGAAGGCCTCTGGAGAGATTATGGCGTCTGTGAGGTGCCGTATTGGAGCTGGGCCAGACATGAGGGGGTAGCTTGCAGGAGTGGGGACCTGGCAGGCCCTGTGGCCCCGTGGCCAGGTGGGATTACACTCCTGCTAGATAAATACTTTATGTCTGTTAGGCTGGAAGCCAGGGAATGGTGTGAGGTAGCAAAATACCAAAATTTCTAACTACTAGCTACAAGTATAGCTAGTAACTTGCTATCATTAACAAAAATTGAAGACAGGTTATAAACAAAGAGATGATGGTAATAAGTAATAGTGATTGTCTCTGGGGAAGAAGGGCAGTGCCACCTAAAAAGAACACAGGGAAGGGGACTTCCACGATATTTATATACTTTTTTATCATTCAAATATAAAGAAAAAGATTTTTTTTTAAACTATAAACTGCCATTGGTTGTTTTCAGCAAATGGGTGTGAGTTTATTATTCCTCATATGATTTTGTTCCTGTTTGTTTTGATCTTTAAAAGAGGGGAAGAGAGGAAAGGTGGTACATTTTCTGTCCAGAATCAGCAGTGATTTTAATTTGAGGGTTAAGGAACAAATAGCAGGCAGATGAATCCTTGATAGGCCTAAGCACGGCGGGGGAATGGAGGTGAGGGGGGCAGGGATGGGCCGTAGGGAGGCTGTGCACTTGCCATTGTCCTTGTGATCTGACTGGCTGACTTGCCACAAAGCATAACTCAAGGGCTTCAGGGAAGAGAGGGAAGGAAGGAGGGAGAGAGAGAAAGAGAGAGAGGGAGAGGGGTGTGTGTGTGTGTGTGTGTGTGTGTGTGTGTGTGTTCGTGTTCATGTGTCCATGTCCATGTCTATACATAAAATGATTAGCTTTTGTTCTCTACTTTTTGATTTTTTCCTCCTAACATTATTTTGCAAACTTTTAATCTTACAGAAAATTAAAAGAGGCATATAGAGAACACCCATGCATTCTTTACCTGCCTTTCCCAGTTAACATTTTGCAATACTATCTTTATCCAGAGTCAGATTAGAATTGAGATAATTTGTTGACTTGCCAGGTAGCTTATATCGTGGTGTTTTTCACATTCCAAATAGCTGAGCATATTTTTTGGGCAGATCATTGCTGAAAAAGTCCATTGAGAAAAATTGAGGGACTTAGCTCCAAACATGCACATTCAGGTCCACTCCCTGTTCACAGTAGATAGTCATCAATATTTATTGAATGAAAGTAGAGTAAGAGGATGAGTTGGGGTCCTTCCAATGGGGGAAACTTTATTTTTTATTATATATATATATATATATATATATATATATATATATATTTATATTTTGCAGTACTAGGGGGCTGTTACTAATCTTATCAATTGTGTTGAACCTGTTGACTTTCAGCCAGCAGGAGAGGTAATCAGATTCCAGAGTGAGGAGTTTCTTTCCCTTCCCATGTCCCCTTAGTTTTTCTCTTTCTATCCTGTCTCAATCATGGTATTTAAATTTCACCCAAATTCCCAGGATTAAAATTTCCGTTTGAACTATATTCTACATTTGGCAATCATCACCACTCAGTTGGACCTCATTCTGAGGAACTTCCTTAGATGTGACTGTCTGACTACTATGCTCTTTTTATGTAGAATTGTACAAACTTAATGTTGAAAGGGACCTTTGAGATACTAACTTTAATCAGTCCTTTTTACAGATTGAAAAAAAGAGAGACCTTAGACAGGAGCTGAGGTCTGGAATACTAGGCTTAAATTCCCGTTCTGCCACCTCCCCCTAGGCCTTACATCCAGTGACTGATATTCAAACTCTCCCTTGGGGGACCCTCCAGACACTCCCACCTTGGCTGGCCATTCTCAGGGATTTCTCCTAGAGAAGGGTCAGGAGAGTCCTCTTATCACTGTATATTATTTAATGTTCAAAATAAACTCTGAATACCAGCCAACCTAATGGTTTTAATTTAAATTGCCAACTGATAAAATTTTAAAGCATACCAAATCATGGGGAACTGTATCATAATTACAAATGACTAGTGTTCTTCAATAATTGGTATTGAAATGACTCTCCCAATGGATCTTTAATGTTACCGACATTCAAGATATATGATTGTATAGCATTTCTTGCTTCATAGTTTCAGGTTTTTGTTCTGTTTAGTTTCAGGTGAAAAGTAGTGAAAAAAAGTTAACGTAAAGTACCAATGAATGAACAACATTCAGCTTAGGCCCAGGATGCTTTTTTTTTCCCCCGGTGCTGAGATTGAACTCAGCCTTGTGCATTCTAGGCAAGTGTTCTATTACTGAGATGCACCCCCCGTCCCCAGAGTGCATTTTTTAAGTTGTCAGAAATTATCTTTTTAAAATGTTCCTTGTGTGTGTGTGATGCTGAAGATCATACACAGGACCTTTTGCATGCTGAGCAGGCATAAAATAATGTTTGGTAATACAACAATAGCAAAATAATTCTCTATTGAGATAAACTCTTTGTCCTTCAGTGTTAAAATGTGAATTCTTCCAGGGAAGAACCCTACTGATGCGTACCTGGATGCTATGATGAACGAGGCTCCAGGCCCCATCAATTTCACCATGTTTCTCACCATGTTCGGTGAGAAGTTAAACGGCACGGATCCTGAGGATGTCATCAGAAATGCTTTTGCTTGCTTCGATGAGGAGGCAACAGGTAAATGCTGTTTGTTTGTATCCAGCCTCATTTTAGAGTATGTGAAGCACTTTTTAGGAAATGAAAAAAATTAGTAAAATAAATTATTTTTAAAAATATACTATTATTTCCAGTAAGACAGTACTACCAGATATGGCCAGATAGGTTGTAAAGGGACAGTTTGTATTATTCATCTTTGAATTTGACTCTGAGCCTCCTGAAAACCTAAGCCAGAAGTATAGTCTGTTAAGTAGTGTTTCTTAGACAATGAAAACTACTCTTCAAGAGACGTTTATTCTCTAAAAAGTACTGTTAACTAACATGAACAATTAAAGAGATATCTTAGTTTTGTTTTTCTGGTTTCCTCTTAGGGATTTGCTTTGTTTTTTCGTTCTTGTCTTCATTTCACTGCCCCTATGAAGAAACTTTGTTTTTAACGTATAAAGCCTAGCTGTTCACTTTGTTCCTCTCATTTTCTTCCTTTAGCTTTGTTTTCTTCTGTTCACATCACCCTCACATGCTCCTTCTTGCTTTCCCCATCTCCTCCTAGCAACACTGCACCGTTCTTCCTGCAGCACTGCCTTTCCTTCTGGGCAGCCACCTTTTTATTTTTATTTGACTTTGTATCTCTGAAATAGGAGGGTGTTTTTAACCTCTAGAAAATACTTGCTTAAGATAATTTTATAAGGCATATGATCAGTCTATTTCTAAGCTTTCAAAATGATTTAATATAATACTAATAAAGAACTGCACATGTAATTGGAAAGCAATGAAATAGTTACATATATAGTGGCTTTCATTGCCTAATTTATTTTGTGCATGTAGAATATGGATATTCTGAAATATTTTGTAAGATTGGCTTGATTTAGAAATGAACCATTAAAATGCCATGAAGTATTCATGACTCCCTTCTTTCTATTGCCTTCCAGGCACCATTCAGGAGGATTACCTGAGAGAGCTGCTGACAACCATGGGCGATCGGTTTACAGATGAGGAGGTGGATGAGCTGTACAGAGAAGCCCCTATTGACAAAAAGGGGAATTTCAATTACATCGAGTTCACACGCATCCTTAAACATGGAGCGAAAGACAAAGATGACTGAAAGAACTTCAGCTAAAACCTTCCAGTTACATTATCTTCCTCTACTTTATTTCTCAGACACTTTCCCCACCCTCATAGAACCTGTTGCATGCAACTTAGTGTCACAGCTTTGCTTTTTTTTACTTTTCTTTTTTCTTTTGAGGTATTTATTCTAGACTTTTCTGCTACTTAGCACTTGTATAATCAGACTGAAAATGGGGATGAGGTTGTAAATTGTGTTGAAAAAGAGATTGCGAATAAAAATCAACAAATGTGAAAGCCCAGGAAAATATATCCGTATTTCTGGTTTTGCTGGATTTTTACATTTTTATATAATAAAAATGCTATTTTGAAATAAAGATTACGCTGACTCAAATGAAATATACTGGCAAGTTAAACAAGTGAATGGTAGTTCGGGGTAGTCCTTCATTTAGGCTTCCAACATCATATAACTCAAATTTCATGGTAAAATTGATTTTTTACCTGTACAGGACAGTGTTCTTCAGAACTTTTAAGTATATTTTGATGTTTTTATGCAGTAAAACCTGGTTATGCCTTTGGTTTTTTCATGCTTCTAGTAAGTCAGATGTTTAAACTATTAGATGATAAATGTAGAATGTGTCGGAAAAACATTAAATATTCTATTGATCTAAGATTGTAAGAAAATGAGGCAAAATTCTGAACAGTTGCTACTGATTATTTACTATGTGTGGAGCATTGTACATACATGACTTTTCCTGAATAGTCCCAACAGCCTTATGAGATAGGTTCTCATTATCCCAGTATTGGGAGTGAGGTGCCCAAGGTTGAACTAGGGCCTTGCATACACTAAACATGCTAATGTGGGCTCTCTCACCAAGCCACCCCCAGCCTCTGCTGTCTCTTTCAAGTGGATGGGGCTGAGCTCAGAGAAGCTGAGTGATTGCTGAGTCATTCTTAGTACAGGAGAGTTGAGTTCCATCCCACAGCACCCACCTCCAGAGCTCATAGTGCCGGAACCACCATGCTGTCTATGAAAATGTGAATGTGCCAAGACATTTCCATTACATTATAATTCTGCCATCACTGTTGGAATTCAGATATAATCTTGGGGTAATTTTTTGAACAAACTTCCGGAAAATTCTGTCCCAGGTACAAATCAGAAGATGAGATTATAAGTAGTCTGGGACGTAGCTCAGTGGCAGTGCTTAGCATGTGCAAGGCCCTGAGTTTAACCCCTAGTTAAAAGAAAAAGTTAAAAAAGGATGACTAGATTATAAGCAATACTATTGTATGTTTGAAAGCAGTTCACATGGGGACTTGGGGGAAGGGCAGAAACCAACTGAGTACATTTTAAATCCTTACAGCCAAGCAATGTGAGAAGAAAAGTCTAAAACAGGAAAAGCAATTTTTAAAAACATTGACCACAGCGCCAGGCGAGGTGGCGCACGCCTGTAATCCCAGCGGCTTGGGAGGCAGGAGGATCGCAAGACCAGAGACAGTCTGTATAATTTAGTGAGACCCTGTCTCAAAAAAGAGAAAAAAAAAAAAAAAAATGGGGTCGCAGCTCAGTGGCCCAGCACTTGCAAAGCATGCAGGCACGAGGCCCTGGGTTCAACCCACAGTACTGCAAAAACATTGACCACATTGTTCAACACCTGTTTTTCCCCCTCATAAAAGAATTTTGTTGGTATTTTATCTACTTAGAATCAATACAACTATGTATTTAATGTTTGTGCTTTACAGCTTGGACAGTAAGCAAATCTGTATTCACTTACTGTGGTTAATTTGGGCTCTTTATCATTTTTAAAATGAGAGAGCAGTTTTGACTCTATTGGACTGGTTGGCACTTTGCAGTTCCGGTGAGTGATCACATTTATTACCTGATCATGGTGACCCATAAGAAATTGTTCCTACTTTTTATGGATAGAGCTGAAGTTGAGAAAAGCTGAAGCTCCTGTCCAGGACTTCACAAGTACAAGCATCCTCATCTGACTTCCTTTTCCACTTAGAAGTGTAAAGTTACCAGGAAGTGTCACTATACCAAGTGGAGAACTGTTACATTTACGGAAAAGCAAAAAATAGAGAATCTTGACCATTATTAAGTCATTTATCAATCACCTGTCACCTGCCAAAACACTTCTACGTATTGATGACTGGAGAGCAGGACAGTCAAGGTCACTGTCCTCCTGGGGCTGTAGTGAGAATAAGGAATATCACTAAGTACTGTGTGGAGAAGGACTGGGCATGCATGGCGGAGGGTGGTCCAGAAAGGCTCCTAGGAGACGGCATTTAGCTGAGATCTGAATGACAAGAAGAGATCGCTATGTGAAGAACAGGGTGAGGCTATCTGCTCTCGGGCCAGCCCCGCCTTGGCCTGGTGGGGAAAGTGCAAGGATGCTATCAAATCAAGGGTGGTATTTGCTGCAGAGTCCACATGTGGAATGATAGGCTTCTAGTAGGGAAGAACATGATTCACATTTCAAAAACTCAGTGTTGCAGGTGTGTATAGGACAGGTGGAGAAAACTAGAAGCAAGTTAGGGAGCCATCGCCAGCACTGGGACAAGAGATGTGTCACAGCTTGACTCGGGGTGAACGTGGGTCTAGGACACCTCTCCTTGTCCAGCTCATTCCTTTTATGCAACTCTGCCTTGTTACCATCTCTGTGAACTATATTTATTCCATTGCTCTGCTTAAAACCAGTTTTAAAAACTGGGGGTTGGGGAATTTTCAAGATTAAAAACAAAACAAAATCTCAGTTATTTCTTCAATGCCTTCTGTTTACCTAGTATACACCCTTTTGTTTCATCTATATTCTCTAAAGAGCGTTGTGAGATCCAGGACTGTAATGCACCCAGTCCAAAGGCCTCATTGTTTCTCTTCAGTATCCAGTAAGTGCTATCCCTGGTGTTGATGAAAATTCTCTATCTCATATCTTTCTCTTTGAGAACCACATCAATCGTATGATCGTATGGCCATTGCAGGGGGTGGGGGAGGGGGTTAGGAAAGTCACATAGTTAAAAATGTATATACATGGACTGTGCGTGCAGCCCAGTGGTGCAGCACTTGAGGCCCTGGGTTCAACCTCCCAGTACTTAAAAAAAAAAAAAAAGAAAAAGAAAAAAAAGTACATACTGAGCATTTACTGTATACTACACATGATATGAGGGCTGGGATTTAGTAGAGCACTGCGCTGCAGTCTCTGAGGTCCCGAGTTCAATTCCCAGCACCGCAAAAATGGGAGAAGGACCTGGCAACCCACTCCCAAGGCAATCCCGAAACAGCCATTGAAAACCCTATGAGGGTCGCTATACCCCTCATATATACCCGATATATACCGGTATATCGGATACTGACTCGAGGGCACCTAACAACAACAACAACAAACGCATGATATGGGTTGGGCTTTGCTCAGTTGGTAGAGTGCCACTCCACGTTCTCTGAGGTCCTGCGTTCGATCCTCAGCACCACAAAAACAGGAGGACATAGCAATCCACTTCCAAAGCAATCCCTAAATGATCAGCCATTGAAAACCCTATGAGAGTCGCTATGAGTTGGACCCGACTGGAGGGCACATAACATCAACAAACACAATATACTACAGTCCTTTGAGGTAGGTATTTTCATTATCTTTGTTCTATAGATGCAACAATGGGCTTAAAAAACATAAATAAGATCATGTGCCTGGCACAGAATCGGGAAGTGTTTCAATCTGCTGTACGTAGGGTCGCTATGAGTTGGACTTGGCACCTACCACCAACAACAACATAGATGAAACACTAAGGAGCAGGCAAGTGACTGTCCCAGGTTACACAAATAACCAGTAAGGCATGGGCTGTGACCTGAGCCCAGGCTATCCAGCTCCCAGACCTGTTCCAGGAAAATGATTAGAAATAACATCACTAGTGTTTTACTGTTGTGCAGCAGTTTTAAAAGCCTTTGTTGTTGTGTTTCATTTTTGGAACTCTTGTTATTGTTATGTGCCATAGAGTCATGTCCAACTCATACCGAGCCTTATGGGGTTTTCTATGACTGATTATTTTGGGATTGCCTCAGGAGTGGATTGCCATGTCCTGCTCCTGTTTTTGCAGTGCTGGGAATTGAACTCAGGACCTTAGAGACTGCAGGGCAGTGCTCTACCAACTGAGCTAAATCCCAGCTCTCTTAGAACTCTAGGAAGTGGATAAGGAGGCATTTTTGTCCCATTTTACAAGTAAGAATATCAAATTACCCAAGTTACCTGATTTGCTCAACTTCATCTCAAGAGACAGGGTTGGCCTTCTAAGCTTTCTGACCCAATCAGGGTGCTTCTCAGTAAGCCTATCATTTCTGATTTAAATAGTGCTCATAGCCTGATCAGGGTGGCTTAACAATTACAGGACAGTTAAAACTTCCTCTCCACTCTCTAAAGGTTCAGTAATTTGCAATAAGCTGACAACAGACAGATAAACAGGAGAAAAGGCATACACACTTACCACTTGCATAACAATGTGTCTCAAAGAAGCAGCAGAGAGTTGACCTTTATACTCTATCTGAACAGGATCTGGGCCTTCTGGGGAGAGGAGGTGACAGGTTTTAGGAAAGGAGGAAATCTATGGTGAACAAAGATTGTCTTGATGTGCAGGTAAAAGCTCTCAGAGAGAATAGGTGGTGCCTTGAGCCTGGGCCCTCTGGGTATGGAGTGGACCTTTAGTCTCCTTCCTTGTGCTGTGGCCAGTTCGAGAGTCCTCTTCAGGCAGACAAGGGGACTTCAGGAACAACTTGCTTACATGTGCTGTTCTCCAATCTGCATTCCTATATATCATACCTTGGCCTATTCTCTGAGCTCCAACACAATCCATGTATATATTTAATACTGTCTATCCTGAAAAGTGCCTGCAGCTGTAGCCCTGTGGCATCCAATCCCGTCAGATCTCGGAAGCTAAGCAGGGTTGGGCCTGGTTAGTACCTGGATGGGAGACCACCTGGGAACACCAGAAGCTGTAGGCTTGGGAGAAGGACCTGGCAACCCCCTCCCAAAAATCAATCTGCCATTGAAAACCCCATGACAGCAAAGAAGCACTGACAATACTGTTTCCCCTGTGGTACAGAGGGTCGCTATGAGTCCGATACCGACTCCACGGCACCTAACAATAACAACAACATCCTGAAAAATAATTATATCAATATTGCATCTCACTCTGATATGTCTTAAAATATAAGAAACACAGTCTTTGAAATGTAAACATATAAACTGCGGAACAATCTGGTGTGAAAAGACTCCATAAAAACATCATCTGGGAAATCTGAACGAGGATGTGAAAGTCTATCACATACAGAAATTCCGAGAAAAGGTTTCTTGGATTGAAACGTGGTGAAGATCACAGATTGTACAAGTTGCACGTTACGCTCTGTGCTTAGTCTCTTAAGTGAATTAAAAAAAAAAAAAAAAAGCAGTTGTCCTGTGCAATTTTAGAGACAATAACTAGACGTGTCACTAGGTGGCACTATTATTCTTGATATTGTAGTAAGCCATCCATTAATGAATCTGAGTGACAAAGCAACTGCATGAGTATGTAGACAGTTTTAGGCCCAATAGTGCTCTCACTTTGCCAAAGTTCCTTCTTAAAGGGAAAGAACTGATGAAAACTCAATTGCAATGAAGTTCATACTATTCCATAGACCCAAAATTTAGGCAGCAATCTCTAGAACTCCTTTCTACAGATACACATGAGAAGTCCTTCCTTCTTCCTTCCCTCCCTTCTTTCCTTCCTTCCTTCCTTCCTTCCTTCTTTATTTTTCCTTCCTTCCTTAATGGGCTTGTCACACAGAGCAGGCAATGCAGACACATTAGCTGACTGGAAGTCCATGCTGAGGGGAGGAAGGAAACCCCATGGTCACCCCAAGATGGCTGCATTGGGAAGCTGTGCAAATGGAGCATAACTTGTCAGATTTATAAATATCTGGGGTGCCAAAAAAGATGTAGACACACTTCAAGAGATGTTATCTATGTTACTACTTTCCGAAGTTGAATTGAATTACAGTAGCCATGTGTAGTGTGGCATTCTGGATTATATTTCTACTGTCACATCAGAATAAACATATGACGCATTCTTGAAAACAGCAAAGTGGAAAATTTCTGTCTCAAGATGTGTGTGTGTGTGTGTGTGTGTGGTTTGTTTTTTGTTTTTGTTTTTGTTTTTTTGGTGGGGAGCATCCTCTGTATTTATTGAGTGCTTGGAAAGTGCCAGTATCACAGCTCTGTTCATTTTCACAGTGAAGGAACAATATGACAATATGAAAATAATATAATAATATGATCTAACTTTTATTGAAAATAAGGTCATAGGCTTTGCACTTCTAAGATCTGACTTCCTCGATTACCCCCTGTTCTACCTTTCCCTTTTTCCTTTTTACTTTCTTTTTAAGGTTTTAAAAATAATCTTTATTTTTTAAGTCAACAAAAACTATTTTTAAAAGATTTTAAGGGTCTCTCTGTGTTGTCCAGGCTGCCCTTAAACTCTCAGGCTCATATGATTCTCCTACCTTAGTCTCTTCTTCTTCTTTTTTTTTTTTTCTGGTCCTGGGAGTGGAACCCACGGCCTTGCGCTTGTATGCTTTGCAAGTGCTGGACCACCGAGCTGCACCCCTAGCCCTTTTTTTTTTTTTCCTTTTTGAGACAGGGTCTCGATAAGTTCCGCAGACTGCCTCTGGTCTCACACTTGCGATCCTCCTGTCTCCGCCTCCCAAACCGCTGGGATTATGGGCATGTGCTACCGCGCCCAGCCTACCTTAGTCTCTTGAGGAGCTGGGATGATGAATAAGTACCAACGTACCCACTTCCTGGGTCATCTTGAGCAGAGTCATTATTATTGTTATTATTATCATTTCTGTTTTAGACATGGGAAGAAAGACTAAGGCACAAAACCAGTAGGTATGTATGAAATTATTTTGTAAAATTATGTTTTATGTATAAATACTATATTACTACTTCAAAACTGTTGAGAACCAATTCTCTGATGGTTCTATATAATAAACACTATTAAGTCACACAACCTAAGTTTATTAAGATCAGCTCAACATACATGACCTATGAGACAGCTTCATTTTGTAGCTATTCCCTCATTTCTTTCTCTTGGAAATAACATCAAAATAAAAAATAAAGTAGATAGGCCTGAAGGACTTTGACAGAAGGGTGCTAGAAATATTTTGGGGATGTGCCTGAGTGGATGTGTTTAAATACGAAAACCTGCTTCAGCCCATCTTGCAGGAAGCCCCCTTAGTCTTTCCCTAGTCCCTCTCCTGCAGCTGATTGTGCTCTCAGGGCACAATACCTCCTTTCTGACCCTCATTCCCAATGAACATGATGATGAAGCATATTTCCTCACAGACACTAGTAACTAGCACAGCAAAAAAACATCTGAATGCTTTGATCTATGCATGTTTTCAGTAAGCTGAGAGTAAATGGACATTGGCTCATGTAGATGGTTGTACTTAGTGTACTTTTCTCAAGTAAACTTTTTTTTTTTTTGGTACTGAGGATTGAACTCAGGGCTTCACATGCTTTGCAAATGCTGGACCGCTGAGTTTCACCCTCAGCCCCCCCACTTTTTTTTTTTTTTTACTTTTTGAGACAGGGTCTCCATAAATTACGCAGACTGCCTCTGATCTCGAATTTGCAATCCTCTTGCCTCCGCCTCCCAAGTCACTGGGATTACAGGCGTGCACCACCGCACCTGGCTTCAAGTAAACTTTTTATACGATCTGCTTACTGAGTTCTCACTTACTGAAGTCTATATTATATTCAAGTGTTGAGGATGATACTAAAACTCTGATCCTTCTTTCTGGGAGTGTTATAGCGCCCAGCACTGTAGAACAATGCAATAGAGCTGGGAGTATAGTTCAGTGGTAGAGCCCTTGCCTAGCATGCATGAGACCTGGATTTGATCCCTAGCATCACAAAAAAATAACAAATAAATAAATCCCCCCTTGACTAGAGCAATAAAATAAATGTTACCTTTCTTTACCAGAATGTAAAACAGCTGTTCCTGAGCTACATCTAACAGCTCATGGAGGAAGCCACAGATAGTTTTTAAAATCTTGTGCTAACACTTGATGCATAATTCCTCAGCACTTCCATCATCTGCCTTCATGCCAGCCACATAGCTCACTAAGAACTCAGTCAACAAATGAAAAAGAAAGACTTCCATCTTAAGTATTTTATATTGAAAATGCCCCAGCTATCTTGGTTATCTCAGAGGCAGTTAAAGAACTGGCCCTTTGTCTATGTTGTTATATCCCCACTGGATTGTCTAGATTTGGGAGCAGGGTCCATTTATGAAAGGCATCTTGGAAAATGAACTTGCACTTCTCAGATTAGAAGCCTAGGGCCCCAGAGCCTCCAAAACTCCCTTGAGGTAACACAGCCAGTGTGGCAGAACTAGCCTCCAACTCCAGGCTCTCTGTGGACTCCAACTTCTTACCCAGGTCTATCAGGCAGGAGGACTGGCCTGAGCTAACCAACCCCAGACCTTTTCCTTTTGTTTTTAAATTGCTCTTGAGTTGTGCACCCTCACAGAGTTTTTACACCTTTGGGACCCAAACCTTGAGTGTAAACATGAAAAGATAAGAATCTATAAACAGAAGTAACAGGAAACCATGCCTGCTTTTGTGAGAATAAACAGAATAATCTTAGAAAACTATCCTACAGACCCAGTTTTAATCAGTGGTTCTGAGAAACTTCTCCCAAGCACAAAAGGTCTATGTCTGAGCCTTTCTCCCTCCTGTTTGAGACTGGATTCCTAGCTCAAAGGGTAGGAGGAAATTCTTGCAGCATACTCCTTGAACTATATTACATCATATTATGTATTTTCCTATCTTGCTTATGACTCCATTAAAAGACAAAAAGGGAGCTAGGTCCCATGGCACATGCTTGTAATCCCAGTGACTTGGGAGGCTGAGGCAGGAGGATCTCAAGTTCAAGGCCAGAGACAGCCTGTGTAATTTAGCAAGACCCTGTCTCAGGATAAAACAAAAAATAGGCTGGGAGTACAGGTCAATGGTGAGGTGCTTGTAAGTATGTGTGATGTCCTGGGTTTAGCCCCCTAGTACTGCAAAAAAAAAAAAAAAAAAAAAAAAGTGGGCAAGAATCTGAAATCCCAGCCTCCTCACAGAACATCAAATCAACAAGAAAAGGAGCCCCCTTTTATTTAATGGGCTTGTCACACAGAGCAGGCAATGCAGACACATTAGCTGACTGGAAGTCCATGCTGAGGGGAGGAAGGAAACCCCATGGTCACCCCAAGATGGCTGCATTGGGAAGCTGTGCAAATGGAGCATAACTTGTCAAGCCAGCAGGACTGGCCAGAGGCTGAATGAATAAAATGAGACGGGAAGCATATGGATGCAATCAAATTATTACAAAGAGGAAACAGGCTGGGCAATTTTAAAGAGATGAAAAATAAACATTTCTACACTCTGCACAATTATGGGGATTGAAAATGCGAGCATTCTTGTTGATCTTTTCTTTTCAGCGTGTATCCATTTTTTATGCATATGGCTTTTGCTGTGATTCTTTCTTTCTTGCCTCCTGTGTGCCACATCCCTTACCTTCATCACTTTGCTACTTGAATACATGAGAACAGACCTCAATTTTGAAACTCTTGGTGGCACAGTTTATTTGAAAAGATGCATTGGATTTAGAAAATACAAAGATATTGCCCTACTTTCTTGGTGACTGGGCTGAATTGGAAATAGGCAGCAAAATGGTTTACCTGTAGATGGTGGAGGAGGCATGGACCAACAAACTAGGGGTGGAACAGGCCCTTGGCCTTGAGGGCTGGCAGATGTGGGCTGGATGGACCAGGCCATGACCAAGGGCAAGTTACAGCCTTTGTGCTTCTTTGTGTCACTGAGGTTAGAAATGACAAGGGAACAGGAAATCTGGGCCCTCACTATAAAACAGAGGCCAGATAGAGCCCATAATGTACTTAGAAATCTACTCACTCGGCGCAGGTTCCATGCATGGATGTATACATACAGGCATGGTCGTGCAGATGTTAATGGAAAGATGTGCATGTGTGCATATGCGCATGTGCATGCAGATATAAATGGAAAGATGAGGTGGGAATTTAGTAGCCATGGCCAGGGGTCAGAGGAAAACTGAAATTCATTGTAAATACCTTCTATTTAAAATTTTGGGACTTATACTTGCACTTCCATTAAAAATCAAAATATTTGGTAAACATGCTAACAAAAGAATATATTTCACCAGACTAGACAAATCTAAAAGTAGTTCCCTAGAGTAATTTATCCCTTCGCATGTTATTGTTGTTAGGTGCTATCAACTTGGGTCCAACTCATAGCGATCCTATGTACAACAAAATGAAACACTACCAAACACTATGCCATGCATATGATCTTTTTATGTTTGTACCCATTGCTGCAGCCACTATGTTTCTTCTCCTTTTGAGTCATGTCATACCAGCAAGAGGAGGTTCCAGGGGCTTTACTCCATTCCTGTCGTTCAGGTTGACTCTCCTTTGAGGAGGTAACTGTCCCCAATTGTTTCTTGAATGCCGTCAAGCCTGTGGGGCTCATTTTCTGGCACTACATTTGATAGTGCTTCTCTCCTATTCATAGAGTTTGCAATGGCTAATTGTTTGGGGAGTGGACTGCTGGGTCATTCTCCCTAGTCTATTTTAGTCTGGAAGCTGAGCTGAAATCTGCCTACCATGGGTGGCCCGGCTGATATCTAAGACCAGTGGCATAGCTTTCAGTATCACAGGAACAAGCAAACCCCACAGCACGACAAGCTGACAGACACGTGTGTGTTCACATGCTGTTGTTGTTGTTGTTGTTGTTGTTGTTAGTTGCCGTGGAGTGGGGTCTGACTCACAGTGACCCTCATAGGGTTTTCAATGGCTGATTGTTTTGGGATTGCTTGGGGGAGTGGACTGCCACGTCCTTCTCCCATTTTTGCAGTGCTGGAGATTGAACCTGGGTCCTTAAAGAGTGCGGAGCAGCACTCTATACCAATGGAACTGTAAGTTTCTCAGCATGGTAGAACATAAAATATCAGACAGGATAAGACATAGGAAAGGAAGATAAAGGGTGGTAAGTGTGAAGCAAAGAATTTAGAAGAATCTTAAGCAAGAGAATGACATGATTTAATATGATTTGTATTTTACAAAAGGCATTGGAGGCAGTAAAGAAAATGTATTGGGGGTGGGAAATGGGTCCAAGTTATAGAATAGAGGTGGAGGTGGGAGGCCAGTTAAGCAGTTCCTGAGCACTTCAGCCAGGGAGGGATGGATGAGATGGTGCTAAGGCAGCAGGTGCAGGAAAAGAGAACAGAGGGGACAAGAACTATAGGAGCAACTCTATGATTTTAATTCCTGTGATAAATATGGAATTAGAATGTCATTGCTGGCCTACCTGCAAGGGGCTTAGAGAAATAACCAGATAGCAGATAAGCTTATGGCAGATGAAGACCCAGGTAAATTGTTGCTATAGTTTGGATCTGAAGTGTCCCTCAAAAGTCCATGTAATGAATGTTTGCTCCCAGCCTATAGTGCTATTGGGAGGTGGTAGAACCTTTAAGAAATGTGTCTAGTGGAAGGAAGTTAGGTTTTTGGGAGCAGAGTCCCAGAAGGGAATATTGGGACCCAGGCCACTTCCTCTCTGTGTCTTTGCTTCCTGGCTGCCATGAGGTGAGCAGCTTTCCTCCACCACACACTCCCGCCATGATGGGACCTTGGCACTGGCCCCAAATCAAAGGAACCAACCAACCGTGGACTAGAACCTCTGAAACTGTGAGCCAAAATGAACCTTTCCTCCTTTTTAGTTGACTAAGTCAGGAATTTTATCACAGTGATAAAAGCTGACTGACACAATCATCTCAACCCAATACCTAATGCATTCAGACTTAGCCAGGAAGAGTGAGCTAAGAAATAAGGCCAGGTGGGGTGGAGAGTGAAGGAGGAAATGCAAGCAGAGGCCATCATGGCCTTATTCTGTGGGACACTTGCAACTGCTAGTAAGTATTCTAGGGTTCCTAATGGAGCCCAGTATGGAATAGAGGGGTGGTGAAGAGTCCAGGATCACTCACCTTCTGGTTTGAGTAGCTGGGTGAGTGATGGTACAGGGGAGAAAGAGCTTCTGGAAGGAAATTTTGGGGAGAAGAGCATGAGTTTAATTCTGGACTTTTTGAATTGCCGGTGTATCCATTTAGGCCACATCAAATCTAGAAAACATTTAGATAATGTAAGAGATGTAATGAAAGTTAAGAGAACAGGTCTCAGGAAAGAGAAAGGAATAAAAATGTCCATTTCTTCAGTGCAATGAAACAAGTGTCCATTGGATTGACAATATAGAGGTAAATGGTGAGTTTAGGAAGATCATTTTTGGTAGGAGGGTGTTACAATAAAGGAAGTCAGATTATAATCATTGAAGAAGAAAAGGAGAAAGAAAGAGATTATTTTGGTGGAAAATGAACTTGATGCCACAGTTACTTCCAAAGAAGGTGACCCAGTGTCCCTGTTTGTCCAGGTTTGGTGGGGCTGGGGCCAGGATGCTGGACTTTTAATACCACACCTAGGAATGTCCTGGGTAAATCAGAACAGGGTGGTCATCTACCTCCAAGAACATGAACAGCCGGACAATCACAGAGGTTACAAATAGACAGCCTGGCAGAAAATTAAGGTGGTTGAATCACAAGAATTACTAAGTAAATTCAAAGCATAAAGCAGGAGAAAGGAAAGAGATGATGTAGTTTATCACACTGAAGATACAAGCTGGGTGAAATGAGTCCTGTGTCATGAACTATTCACAGTCTCTGTCTGTCTCTCTTTCTCTTTTTCTCTTTCTCTCACCAGAATTCCCTCCTAATGGAGTGGGCCGGTGGTGAGTGAGGGGTCTCAGCAGGCTGAACACACTTAGAACCAAGACATGGTCACTGTTTCAAAGATATGGGAGGTGAGGGAGGCTGTGCACAACTGGAACTCACCACTAATCTGCTGAGAGCTTCAGGTGTATCTTTATGTCTTAAACAAAGGTAAAATGAGGCAAGAATAGCTGTTGCCAATTAGTAGTTGATTCACAGATGGCAAAGCTGTCATTCTGGAGTGTACATAATCTCTGCTTTAATAATATTTTAGGTTTACCTCATCCTTCGGTCCTTTTCATCCACACTTATCAAACATACTCTGTTTATGTAATTACGTTTAACTTAAATGGTTTCTAAATTAACACGTCATTCCTTAACTTGGTTTTTTTGGTTGGTTTTGTTTGTTTTTTGCAATACTGAGGGTTGAATCCAGGCCTCGCATTTGCATGTTTTGCAAGTTCTGTATCACTTAGCTGCATCCCCAGCCCTTTTTTTTTTTTTTTTTTGCTTTTTGAGACAGGGTCTCGCTAAATTACACAGACTGCCTCTGGTCTCAAACTTGTGATCCTCTTGCCTCTGCCTCCCAAGTCACTGGGATTACAGGTGTGTGCAACCTCACCCGGCTCCTTAACTTGTTTTTATGAGTTTTACTTGCTGTTCCACTTGTTTCTCTTTTTGTTTACAGAATAATTGAATGTTCTCACACATCATATTACACAAGTAATAATAGCAATGAGTGGACTTTGCATTATTAAAATTTGGCCATAATGGAAGAGAAAGAATAAGTATTTGCTGTAAGGATTTATCTCCGATGTGTTTGTCAGTTTGTTGTGCTATGGGGGCGTGAGTGTTGCTGTGATGCTGAAAGCTATGCCATTGGTATTTTGGGTACCAGCAGGGCTACCCATGGTGAACAGGTTTCAGCTCAGCTTCCAGACTAAGACAGACTAGGGAGAATGACCTGGCAGCCCACTCCCAAAACAATTATCCATTGAAAAACCTATGAATAGCAGAGACGTATTGTCAAATATAGTGCTGGAAAATGAGCCCCCTCCCCTGGGCTGGAAGACATTCAAGAAACAATTGGAGAAGAGTTACCTCCTCAAAATAGAGTCGACCTTAATGATGGGAATGAAGTAAAGCCCCTGGGACCTCTTTTTGCTGATATGGCATGACTCAAAATGAGAAGAAACATAGTGGCTGCAACAATAGGCTCAAGCATAAAAAGATTCTGTGCATGGCACAGTGTTTAGTAGTGTTTCCTTCTGTTGTACATAGTGTCACTATGAATCAGATTTGACTTAACAGCACTCAAAACACCATAAGGATTTATAGGATCATGAGAAGAGTATTCAAAAAAAAAGCTGAAGTTATAACCAGAACAGGAGGTGTCCAAGCCAGAGACATGAGAAGTGTATTGATGAGGCATGATCTTTCTTCTCCTTCCTTCCTTCCTTCCTTCCTTCCTTCCTTCCTTCCTTCCTTTTTCTTTCTTCCTTTCTTTCTTTTCTTTCTTTCTCTCTCCCTCCCTTCCTCCCCCTCACATCGTCTCTTCCTTCCTTTCTTCCTTTCTTTCTTTTTTCTTTCCTTCCTTCCTTCCTTTCTTTCTTTTCCCTTTCTTTTTTTTTCCTTCTTTCGTTCTTTCATTCATTCTTTCTTTCTTTACTTGCTATGTAGTCCAGGCTGGCCTGGAACTCATGGTCCTCCTGCCTCAGCCCCTTGAGTGCAGGGATTGCAGGCATGAGCCACCAGGGCCAGCAACGACATATGATTCTTGGGAAAACATAAAATGATGGAGCTCAGATGAGGAGGAGAATTGGGAGGAGAGCTCACATTCTTACACTAGAGGAAAGAAGGAGCAGTTGGTGGCAAGGCAATTATGTTTCCAGTGGGGGACAGGGTTCAGCATGTATATCTCAATTGATTTGCAAAGGAGCTTGACCCTTAAACAATTACTTCTGGCACTGACTAACTGATTGGTTGACTTACAAATGTTTCCTTAAAAAATTTTTTTTGGTAGTTGTTTTGAGACAGGATGTTACTACACAGCCCAGCCTGGCCTAAAATTCTCAATCTAGCCCGGGCTGGCCTTGAACTCCTGATCCTCGTGCTTCAGCCTCCTGAGTGTTGGGGTGACAAGTGTGCACCACATTGCCTGGCAAATGTTTACTTTTTTTTTGGTATGGTATGATGGCCTTGTAATGCATCACTTGGCTAAGCCTTTCCACAAACACTTCCCACAATCTCATTTTTTGTGTGTTTCTGGTTATCATGGGCCAGGCGGAAGTTTCTTGTGAGAAGTAGAATGTGGCTGGAAAGCAGCAGACATTTTGGAGTTTCCAGACAATGTTGCTGATGTGCTGATTCACCTGGGTGTGAAGCAGCAGCAGAATCTGCTTCCCTGTACCCCGCTAAGCGTCTGGGACTCCTGGGCCTAGAGGGAGCACTCAGTTCCATGTGGAAGGGCCCCCACCATGTACACCTGAGGCGAGAGGATCTGACTCTAGCTTCAATCCCCTCTCCTGAGTTCCAGCTCATGCAGTGGGTTCTAGCCCTTTCTTGATCTTTCCTCACCTTACATCCATCTTTCCTTCCCATTTCTCCACCCTTGGACTTCAAGTTCCAGTATCAGATGAGATTGCAACTTTATAGGTACTTCTAATCCAGTCTCAATAATTGTGTAAAATCAGATCCCTACATGGACTCTACTTGAGTTTATGCTAATGACATGACTCAAGATGGGTCTGGCTATGCCATAAAAGCCAGTCATATGATTTGAGGGTTAGGTCTTTGAACCACATAATAATGGGACAGATCAGAGGGACCCACGGCTCCCTAGGGTGCTGGGTAGGAGTTGAGCATTGTTAAAAGTGCTGTGAAGCACAGTTAAAATCAATATTGATATCAACAATAAATTTTTATTGCAAACACTCTTACTGATTTTCTTTTCTGTAAGTAAGCAAAAATATTGAGGGATGAGGTGATTTATTGCCCTAATTGGCAATTGCCGAACTCTCCCTTGTTACCCTGGCTTCTTTAAACATAGAAGTGTCAGTTGAGTAGCCAGCTGAGCCACCCTTATACCAGTGCTGGCTGTTTTGAACACTCCATGGTTGTCTTGACAAACACACACAATGACTGCAGCTAGTTGCTCCACCTTCTAAAAGTTCAGCCCCAGCCATGACTGTTTCAGTTTTCACTGGACTTTTTGCTATAGAAATCCTTAGTGAACTGTAAATGAGCCTGCAGCCATTTCCATCCAAGCCAGAAGGGGAACACTTCCCTGGGTAGCCCAGAAGAACGTCTGTTGTGACTGAGGCAAAAGGGACTATGTCATGATTGGTGTAAACTCAAACCTTCATTTGCATAGGAATTTTGCCATGATTGGTGCAGACACCTCTTCTCTGGCTATATAAACAGGCAGTTAGGCTCACTTGGGGAGTTGCTGGCTAGTAATGTGAAAAAAGAAGTATTGGAAACATTGCAGCAGTAGAAACAGCAAAGACAGCAGTGACAGCAACAGCGGAGCAGTCAGCAGGCTAAGATGCAAAAGCAACATGGCTAGCTGCTTGACAGCTGGAGAAGAGGTAGTGATAATGGAGCAGATGGCAGGCCAAACTGCAAGAGTGGCAAGGCAAGAGGCTGCTTGACAACCAAAGAAGAGGCAGAACTAAGCTGTCAGCAGACCATGCTGCAAAAGCAACAAGACTGGCTGCACTGACAGCCGCAAAAAGGTAAGGCCTTAAGACCAGCATCCAAAAGCAGATGCAGCAGCAAAAGGGCAGTGGTTGCCACCTCCCAAATGGCAGCAACTGACAGCAGCCATTTCTTTTTTTTTTTATTGGAAATTTTTAATGTACAACTTAATGGCTATCATTCTGACATGTATTTCATTGTGACATTTCCATATACGCATTTCATTGTACATTGCTTACATAACCTCCCTCTTACCTTTTCATGACCCTACCCCTCCATTCCCACCCCCCTACCAATGATCTCCTTTCCACTTATATGTCTTTTTGTGTGAATATTTATCTATATATGTGCATTCCGACTTTGATTTAAGTCTAAATTTTTTTCTATAGTGATCTATCTTTTTACATTCTCAGCAGTATTACATGAGTGATCTAGTCCACATGCATTATTGCCACCCTTTGGTATTATTAGTATTATTATTTCCTGTACTAATAAAGTTGAGCTGTTTACATTGAGGTTGACCTCTTCCCCCTTCCTCCCTCCTCATTGGCCCTCTTCCCTCTTCTGTCTTCTCCCATCATTGCTTCCTTTTGCTAGATCCCTCCTTCCTTCTTTCCACTCCTTAAATTGTCCCTTCTACACTAAGTTTACATGAGCTTTTTATTATGTTCCAATTTATGTATAGGATTTTTTCCTTCTTTTGAATTTCTTATCCATTTTATCCATAATATTTTTATCCATTCTTCTGTTGATGGGCACTTTGGTTGATTCCATATCCTTGCTATTGTGAAAAGTGCTGCATTGAACAGGGAGATTCAGGTGTCTCTGTGGTATGGTGACTTATCTCCCTTTGGGTAAATTCCCAATAGTGGTATAACTGGGTCATATGGTAGATCTATTTTTAGTTCTTTGAGGTACCTCCATATTGATTTTCAAGGTGGTTGAACCAATTTACAACTCCACCAGCAGAATAAGAGGGTTCCCTTTTCTCTGCAACCATGCCAGCATTTGTTATTATTTGTTTTATTGATCTTGGCCATTCTTACTGGAGTAAGATGGAATCTCAAAGTTGTTTTGATTTGCATTTCCCTAATGGCTAGGGATATTGAGCATTTTTTTTTCATGTGTTTCATGGCTTTACGAGCTTCTTCATTTGAGAACTGTCTGTTCAGTTCTTTGCCCACTTGTATATTGGGTTATCTGTTTTCTTAGGTATAGCTTTCTGGAATTCTTTATAAATTCTGGAAATTAGTCTTCTGTCCAATGCATAGGATGTGAAGATTTTTTTCTCATTAAGTGGGGACTTCCTTGACTCTGTTGATTATTTCCTTTGCTGTACAGAAACTTTTAATTTCATGTAATCCCATTTATCTATTCTTGTTGGGATTTCTTGAGCAATTGGAGTTCTATTAAGGAAGTGCTTTCTTATGCCTATATGTTGGAGCATATTGCCTATCTTTTCTTCTAGTAATTTTAAAGTTTCTGGTTTTATGTTGAGGTCTTTTATCCATTTCAAGTTAACTTTTGTGCATTTTGAGAGCTGTGGGTCTGTTTTCATTTTTCTGCAAGCGATATCCATGTTTCTCAGCACCATTTATTGAAAAGCTATCCTTTTTCCAATTTACTTGCTTTGCTCTTTTGTTGAAAGTCAGGTGGCTATAGATGCATTGATGTATCTCTGGGTCCTCTGTTCTGTTCCACTGGTCTTCAGGCCTGTTTTTGTGCCAGTACCAAGCTGTTTTTGCTGCTATAGCCCTGTAGCATAGATTAAAGTCCAGGATAGTGATCCACCTGCACTAGTTTTGCAGCCTAAGAGTGTTTTGGCTATACGTGGTCTTTTGTGTTCCCATATGAATTTTTGGATCATTTTTTCTATCTCTGTAAAGTCTGTCACTGGAATTTTAATGGGGATTGAATTAAATCTATAGATTGCTTTTGGTAGGATGGCCATTTTTACAATATTGATTCTCCCAATCCATGAGCAGGGAAGGTCCTTCTACCTTCTAGTATTCTCTTCAATTTCTTTCTTTAATGTTTTGAAATTTTCCATGTAGAGCTCTTCAGGATCTTTGGTTAGATTGATTCCAAGATATTTAATTTTCTGGTGGGCTATCATGAAAGGAATTGTAGCTGTAATTTCCTTCTCTTCCTGACAGCAGCCATTTCAACACGAGGAAGATGAACAGTTCGAGACAGTGATCAGAGCAGGAATAAGAGGGATGGCAGATATAGAGAGAAAGCAAGAGAAGGCAGAGAGCTGAGGCTAAAGAAGGAAAAGGTTATAAAGAGCCAGAGAAGAACAATTGCATATCCTGGTCACTGGAAGAGATCTAGAAAACTGCTAAGTCTTTAGGATCAAGGGTCTTAGTCACCCTAGGCCTGGGAGCTATAACTGGCCGCTATCAAGGGGTTGAGGAATCCTGAAACCTAAGTCTGCCCAAAAGTTGCAATGCCAGCTGCTTTCAAGGACTTAGGAATCCTGACTTCCCAGGTCTGCATAATAGCTGTAACATTTATAGAACTAAGGAATCCTGTGTTCCTCGACATACGTGAGAGCTGTCATACTTGCAGAGCTAACGGTCATGGTACCTGAGCCCTGCACAAGAGCTATAAGATTAGAGGGCACCACTTGCTGCTGTTCCCACCCATCTGCTGCTGCCACTTGCTACTGTCAGATATCAACAGATATAAATGCTGTCAGAGCAGCACTTGAACAGCTTCTCCTTGCCCACCCACAATTTCTATCTAAGCAAAGCAAAAGGACTCCAACCAGCTGGTAACAATAGTAGCCTGACCTGCATGGATAAGAGGAGGGAGGCTGAGTTTAATCACATGATCAAAGATTCAATTAATCATACCTACATAATGAAACCCCTATAACACCTCTGGACATGGACGCCATGGGAAACTTTCTGTCTTCATAATCATACGTCCATGTGTCTGTGGTGTGATGGGTCCTTAATGCACAGAAGCTTTGAGCTTGGGGTACATACTCCCACACTTTTCTCAGTGTGTCTCTGCATTTGTCTGCTCCTGCTTTGTGTCCTTTACAGTAAAACGATAATCATAACATATTCCTGGGTTGCATGAATCAGTCTAGGGAATTATCAGACCCAAGGGCATAGTTGGAACCCCCAAGTTTGTAGTCAGTTGGTCAGAAGCATGGAGGTTCCAGAACTGTGTAGCTTGCAGCTGGTCTGTGGAGTGATGGGGGGTCTTGTGGAGATATTATTTGTTTAATCTGTGAAATCTGACCTAACCCTGGGTAGTTAAGTTTTGGGATCATATTGCAAAGAGAAAGTAGTGTAATGAGCCCTCATGTAGATATTACCCAGCTCCAACAATAACCAACGCGTGGCTAATCTGGATTCTTCCATACGACCCTCCCATGTTTCTTCCCAGCCTTATCCTCTCACCCCTGTTATAATCACCACTGGATCATCTTGAAGCAAAGCCCTGCCATAGTATCATTTTGTTCATAAATACTAAATCAGGTGTCTTTAAAAGACAACACCCTCCCCCCTGCCTTTAAAATACAACCATATACCATTAATTTATCTTAACAACTGATTAGCCCCAACAGGAAGGGAGTGAGTGCCATGAATGGCCCAATAAGAAGGGAGTGGTGCAGGGGTTTAAATCTGAGTGGGGCTGGCTCCCTCCTGCTGCAGAGGAACGCCTGTTGATCCTGTTGACACTGTTGATCTGTGGCTTTTCAGGGGCTTTCGTGTTCTGCTTCTGCCCGCTGAGCGGCTGCCTCGTGAAGAGGAAGCTATGGCACTCTGGGTCACAAGGGTGAGCAGTTGCAGGCAAGGCATGACCACATGCCTTCTTGTCTCAAATTGCAGCAGGAGCTTTTTGCTTAGCATTGACCATTCTTGAGAATGGTGAATGGACACCAATTCTGTAGTTATTACCTATCATACACTGAAGAATCCCTTCTACCTGTTATGCAGCACCTGGCTAAGAATATAGTTATGGTGAACCATGGGCTTAGAAAGCACGTGACTATCAAGAATAAATATACTACATCTAAGCATCTTAAATGTAGTGTATTTATTCTTGATAGGGGCTGGGATTTAGCTCAGCTGGTAGAGCGCTGCGCTGCAGCCTCTGAGGTCCTGAGTTCAATTCCCAGCACCACAAAAACGGGAGAAGGACCTGGCAATCCACTCCCAAGGCAATCCCGAAACAGTCAGCCATTGAAAACCCTATGAGAGTCGCTATGAGTTGAATACCAACTCAGCGGCACCTAACAACAACAACAACAACAAGAAGCATCTTAATGTCAGCATTCTAGCACAGCTGAATTTTGCGATAGGTCGAGATCTGGTCAAGGCTGTGGCAAAGGTGAAACTTAGTAAGCATGAGTTGGGATACTATATCTGCAAATAAAATTGGCACCCTGTGCCACTTGTATATACTACATTTGCTTTTTAATAAAGGTGGTAGCCCTTTAAAAAAAAAAACCCATCAGGGCTGGTAGTTTGGTTCAGTCATAGAGCCCTTGCATGTCATGAGCAAGGTTTGATCCCCAGTATCCCCCACTCCTCCACACACAAATCAACCATGACTTCTTTAATATTTTTTAAAATGTTAAACTGATAGACAAAACATAAAAGTTGCAGATTTTAACATGGTACCATGTAATGTTAAGTACATGCAAACACTTTATATTTAAATCAAGTTAAACATATTTAGGGCTGGGATTTAGCTC
This sequence comes from Pedetes capensis, assembly GCA_007922755.1. Classification (NCBI taxonomy): domain Eukaryota; kingdom Metazoa; phylum Chordata; class Mammalia; order Rodentia; family Pedetidae; genus Pedetes; species Pedetes capensis. The sequence continues at coordinate 32,352 of VMDO01012543.1, read as the reverse complement.
AGTTGGTAGAGCGCCACTCCACAGTCTCTGAGGTCCTGGGTTGGATTCCAAGCACTGCAAAAATGGGAGAAGAACGTGGCAATCCACTCCTGAGGCAATCTGGAAACAGTCAGCCATTGAAAACCCATGAGGGTTGCTATGAGTCAGACATGACTTGATGGCACCTAACAAAAACAACATATTTGTTCCCTCAGACATTTTTCATTTCTTTGTGGAGAAAACTTTCAAAATCCTTCCATCTAGCTTTTTGAAATGTACCACACATAATTGCTATTTATTGTCACTGTATTGTGAAACTACCACAAAACTTCTTTCTCCTAAGTGTAACTGAGTACCCTCTGATTATCCTTGGCTCATTCTTCTGCCTCCCTTACTGTCTCAGCCTCTGGTAACAACCATTCTGCTCTCTGCTTCTACGATATCAACATTTTTAGATTCCACATATAAGCAAGGTCATGTGTACTTTACTTCTGTCATGTGTACATTTGTCAGGGCTTTGTTTCAAAATGCATGTGTTCCATCCATATTGTCAAATGACAGCATTTCATTATTTTCATGGCTGAGTAGTATTCCATTTTGTGTATGTATCACATTTTTTATATCTACTCATCAGCTGATGAACACTTCAGTTGTTTCCATTTCTTGGCTATTGTGAATAGTGTTGCAATGAACGTGGGAGTACAGATGTCTCTTTGACATAATGATTTCATTTTCTTTGGATGTGTATCCAAGAATGGGATTGCTGGATCATGTAGTAGTTCTATTTTTTAATTTTTTTTTTTTTTAGGAACTTCAGTACTGTTTTCCACAGTGGCTGTACTAATTTACATTCCCACTAACAATGTGCAAGAGTTCCCTTTTCTCTACATTCTCGTCAGTATTCGTTATCTTTGGACTTTTTTTTTTTTTATTAGCCATTCTTACTGGGGGGAGGTGATATCTCATTGTGGTTTGGTTTGCATTTTCCTGATGATTGGTGATGCAGAGCATTTTTTAGGTACCTATTGTCCATTTAGGCCTGCAGCGGTAGCCCTGTGGCATCTGATTGCATCAGATCTCAGAAGCTAAATAGGGTCGGGCCTGGTTAGTACTTGGATGGGAGACTTCCTGGGAACACCAGGTGCTGTAGGCTTGGGAGATGGACCCAGCAACCCACTCCCAAAAATCAATCTGCCATTGAACACCCTATGAACAGCAGAGAAGCACTGACAATAGTGTTTCGCCTATTGTACGTAGGGTCACTATGAGTCAGATACTGACTTGATGGCACCTAACAACATTGTCCATTTACATGTCTTCTTTGGAGAAGTATCTATTTTGATCTGTTGCCCATTTTTAATCAGTTTGGGTTTTCTGCTATTGAGTTTTTGTGTGTTAGGTGCCATTGAGTCAGGTCTGACTCATAGTGACCCTATGTACAACAGAATGAAACACCCCCCAACACTGCACAAGATTTTTTTTATGATTAAGCCCATTGTTGCAGACACTTTATCAGTCCATCTACTTAAGGGTTTTCCTTTTTTTTTGTTAATCTGCCATTCTCCAAAACATGATGTCCTTCTCCAGGAATTGGTCCCTTTTGACAACATGACCAAAATACATAAGATGCTGCCTAGCCATCCTTGTTTCCAAGGAATGCTCTTGTTATACTTTTCCTAGGACAGATCTGTTGGTTCTTTTGACTCCATCATATATTCAATATATGTTTCCAGCACCATAATTCAAAAGCATCAATTCTGTCTCCCTTATTTACTGTCCAGCTTTCACAATCATATGATGCAACTGAAAATATCATGGCATGAGTCAGGTGCACTTTCATCTTCAATGTGACATATTCCTTACATATTCTAAATATCAACCCTTCACCAGATGTATGCCTTGCTCATATTTTCAGCAATTCTGTAGGTTGTCTCTGCACTCTGTGGAGTGTGTCCTTTGCTGTGCTGAAAAAATCTTTTAATAACAATGACTTCTTAATATTATTACATAATAAGCCAGGCCCAGTGGCACACGCCTGTAATCCCAGTGACTCACAAGGCAGAGGCAGGAGGATCACAAGTTCGAGACCAGAGGCAGTCTAAGTAATTTATCAAGGCCCTGTCTCAAAAAAAAAGAAAAAAAATAAAAGGGCTGAGGGTGCAGCTCAATGGTACAGCACTTGCAAAACATGCAAGCCTGAGGCCCTGGGTTCAACCCTCAGTACTGCAAAATATATATATATATATATATTATTATTATTATTACATAATACTAGTTAGTGTTCAGATTTCCCTGATTATCTCAAAAGCTTTTCCACAGCTTGTTTGTTCAAATCAAGATCCACAGCCCACAAATGACATCTTGTTGATAGGTCTCTTAATACATTTTTTTCTTTACGTTCTCTTCTTCTGTTGTTCCTTGCAACTTATTTGTTGAAGAACTGGGTGTCTTGTCCAGTAAAGTGGCACTTCTCAAACTTTAAAGGGCTTCAAAGTGCACTCTAGTCACTTGGATTGCTGTTGTTAGGTGCCGTCAAGTCGGTGTCTGACTCATAGCAATCCTATATACAACAGGCAAAACACTATTGTCAGTGCTTCTCTGCTGTTCATAGGGTTTTCAATGGCAGATTGTTTTTTGGGAGTTGGTTGCCAGGTCCATCTCCCAAGCCTACAGCCCCTAATGTTCCCAGGTGGTGTGCTATCCAAGTACTAAGTAGGTCTGACCCTGCTTAGTTTTGGAGATCTGACAGGATTGGAAGCCACAGTGCTATGGCTGCAGGCAATCACTTGAATAGCTTGTTCAAAATTTGATTCTGCTTTAGGAAGTAGATCTGGCGTAGGGTCCAAGACGTTGTACTTCGGACAAGCACCTAGGTGGAGGTCTGTGCTGCTGGTCCACAGACCACATGTAGAGAAGCAAAGTAGAGTGTCTTAGTGTCTGGACTTTTTAATTAATTAATTAATTAATTAATTGGTTAGTTGATTTTTTTACGGTACTAAGGGTTGAACCCAGGACCTTGTGCAAACCAGGTAAGTAGTTTACTACTGAGCCACATCCCAGGCCCCTTTTAATTTTTTTTTTTTTTTTTTTTTGAGATGGGGTCCATTAAGCTGCACAGGCTGACTGGCTTCAAAGTCATGATCCTCCTGCCTCAGGCTCCTGAGTGGCTGAGATTATAGGCGTGTGCCACGGGACCTGGCCTTGGTGTCAGGGTCCAATGACTGCACCTTGTGGTGCCGTTGCCATGTTTCCCTGGGCTCTGAATTGGTGGTTGGATCTTCTGGACTGGGTGGAAGCAACCTCCTCTTACAGATTATAATACTCCCTCTGAAATGTATATTTAAGTAAATTGAAACGTTTCCCATCGTATCTTTATAGCTCTTGCAATACTTTTCATCAGACTATCCAGTGTAAAGTTTAGGCCCAGGGGCTGGAGGTATAGCTCAGGACAGCATTCAGCTAGCGTGTGCAAAACCTCGAGTTTGATCCCCAGGACTGCAAACACCGACAATAATAATAATTAATAATAGTAATGAAAAGTAAAGTTGGAGCCCAATTTATATTACACCCCAAACAGATAATATTGAGGGCAAGGAGGGAATGCACTTGGTGTTAGAGGACAGGCCAGCATGACATGGACATGGCTGGGATTACAGGCGTGCACCACTACACCTGACAGGTCTACATTGCATAGAAGAATAGAAGCTGCTTGCTAGAGTTTGGATATGAAGTGTCCACCCCAAGGCTCCTGTATAGACAGCTTAGTCCCAACATTGGTGGCACTATTTTGGGAGGGTATGGATACTTTAGGAGTTGGGGCCCAGTTGGGGAAGGAAGGAAGTCACTGAAAGCAGGTCCTTAGGGGTATTTTGTCCCTGGCTCCTTCCTGTCTCACTCTCTGTTCCCAACCACCATGTTAATTATAAGAAATTCTTTTTCAAAAGACTTTTTTTTTTCCAGTACTGGGGGTTGAACCCAGGACTTTGAGCTTCCCTGCTCTGCAAGTGCTGTAACACTGAGCTGCACTCCCAGCCCATTTTTTGACTTTTTGAGACAGGGTCTCACTAAATTATGCAGACTGCCTCTGGTCTCAAACTTGAGATCCTCCTGTCTCTGCCTCCCGCATCATTGGGATAATAGGTGTGCACCATGGTGCCCAGCTCATTTTTCGAAAGATCTTTGATAAAATCTCCTAAGACTTTTTGTTTTGTTTATTAACATCTTTGAGGTATCATCGACATACAATGAACTACATATATTTAAACAATTTGATCAGTTTCAGCATGTACGAACCTGTGAAATGATGATTACATGAAAATAATTAAGATATTTTGCCACTCCCCACATTTCCTTGTGTCTCTGTAATCTCTCCTTCCGGCTCTCCTCTACCTGATCCTCAGTCCCCAGCCAACTTCCACTCTGTTTTTTTTTCTTTTCTGTTTTGTATCAAATATTTACCATTGTGGCATTTTCTTTTTAAGTTGTTGTTGTTGTTAGGTGCCGTTGAGTCGGTATCCGACTCATAGCGACCCTCTATACAACAGGGGAAACACTATTGTCAGTACTTCTCTGCTGTTCATAGGGTTTTCAATGGCAGATTGATTTTTGGGAGGGGGTTGCCAGGTCCTTCTCCCAAGCCTACAGCTTCTGGTGTTCCCAGGCGGTCTCCCATCCAGGTACTAACCAGGCCTGACCCTGCTTAGCTTCCGAGATCTGACGGGATTGGATGCCACAGGGCTATGGCTGCAGGCTCTTTTTAAGTATAATATTAATATTAAAAGACCTTCTGAAATTCTCTTATGATGGTATGTGACAACTCTTATAAATGGATAAGGATAACTGGACTTAGTCCTGTTTTGACACAAGGAGAATCACTGCATGACCAAGATAGAATACTAATCCATGTGTTCAAAAGGCTATTGTTGTTGTTAGGTACTGTAGAGTCGATATCCGACTCATAGCGACCCTCATAGGGTTTTCAATGGCAGATAGTTTTGGGATTGCCTTGGGAGTGGATTGCCAGGCCCTTCTCCCATTTTTGCGGTGCTGGGAATTGAACTCAGGGCCTCAGAGACTGCAGCGCAGTGCTCTACCAACTGAGCTAAATCCCAGCCAGGGAACATAGTAGACTCAATAATATCAGATGGCATAAAAAGGTTAATTCAGTTCATTGATTATGTATTCAGTCTCTTCATATCACATGGATCATACTCTTGCTTCAACATATTTTTACCAAAAATGATTTTATAATTAATGATAATAAAGTGTTGCAAGGTGGGATATTTATGAACCTTGGGGAAACATTAATAATAAATAATTTGAGTACTTAAAATAAGACAGACACTGCTAAGTGCTCACCAAAGATTAGAGCAACCAGTCCTCACAACACCCCTCAGATGGATGTGCTAACATTGTCCACATTTTACAGGTGGCAAAAATGAGGTTTAAAAACATTGATAATTTTACCCAAAATGGGATCACTAATTCTGAAATTCAAACCTAACCCGTTTGATTTGAGTGCTTCCCCTGAGTCTTGATGTTGATCTGTGAGGACAGGGTTGGGTGTATAATTCTCAAAGCACTTCATTTGGCTGTGGAATCTACTCTATGGCCTCCCATTGCATTAGAAAGTGAAGGAGGGAAAGCCCTGCTGGGAGGTCCAGAGTTCATCTCCCTTGAGTTATCACCATGAAACAATGAACAAGACTGTAAGTTAGTTTCCCGTCACTGTGACAAAACACCTGAGACAAATCAACATAAAGGAAGAAAGGTTTCTTTTGGCTTATTGCTTCAGAGGTTTCAGTGCACAGTTGCTTGGCCTGGTTGCCTTTAGGCCTGTGGCCAGGAGAAACATCACGGCAGAAGAACATACAGAAAGAAAACTACTCATGTTCTGACAGCCAGGGAGCAAAGCATGAGAGAGAGAAAGTGGCCAGGGACAAAATATAGCCTTCAATGGCATGCTCCCAATGACTTGCTTCTTGAATTAAGGCCCCACCCCCTAAACTTTCCACCACCTCTCCATAGCCCCTTGTGTTATGAATCCATAAACAGATGACTCCAATCCATTCATGAAGTCAGATCCCTTATAATCCACTCTCCTCCCACAGGCTCTACCTCTGAAAACTGCTGTCTTGAGGACCCAGCTTTCAATATGTGGGCTTTTGGGGGTCCATTTAAGATCCAAACCAGGACAGATTGGCATTCTTTTTCTGAGAAAATTTCATTCGGACATAAGGGGAAAATAAGTAGCTTTTTTTAGAGCATCCTTAGAGCTTGTTCTGATTTTGAAATCGATTGGTGTTTCTCTATCTGCGGACTGAAGAGTAATTATAATGAAGAAATCAACACCATGGATTCAGCATTGGCATTCCCCCCGGTAACCTAAATGGTCTAAGGCAGTGGAAACACTCTAAAGCCTCTAGAAATGTTCAGAAATGGCTTTAAACACACACTCAGCAGCAGGCTGATCTTGGGACAGAACCAGATGCAACAGAAGCGAAGGAGCAACGTGCGCAGGCTGAGAAGATGTGCTGAACACTGGAGCTAAGGACAGAGGAAGGGAATCAAATCTGCTGTGGGTGAAGCAGCGTATGCAGCTGGGAAGACGAAGCAACGCCAATTTTTTAATAGGGAGTTTCTCTCAAATTCTTGAAAGCTGTGTTTGCCCTCTGAATGACCGAAAGATAACACTTACAATTAACCCCTGATTACTGCAGACACTGGGGCCCTGTGATTCAGCCAGGCCTGGAAGATCAGAGACGCAGTGTTCATGGTGACCCGGTGAGCTCTGGCCTTGGGGTCACATGCTCCTCTGCCTTCCTGTGCTTCTCTTTTTGCTTGGTTTCATGACTGAGAACAAAGTACTGAAACTTATAAATAATTTACAAATTCTATGTCCATTTTTCTTGTCCAAGATCCAATTCCTTCAAAGCCTGGCAACTCTTAACTTCTTCCAATTAATCTGAAAATCCACCGTAATTGGGGTGTGCATGGTGCTGTGTACACCATGCTCCTTCCCTGTGGCAAAATGGTTGGAGTATGTTAATGCATCTGTCAGCAAGTGAAATAACATACCTCCAGGCCAAGCGGCCACCATGTCCAAAAGGGCACCGCAGACCTTAGGCACTGTGTAAATTTGTGGGATGGGGTGCAAGTCAGTGGTTGCTAGACCCACTCTACATCAGAACTTCTAGGGGACCCCTGTCAAGCATATTCCAGAGCCCTTTCCTCAGAGGTTGTAATTTGATGAGTCAGAACAGGATACTGTTTCTAACAAGCCCCCCATGTGCTCCTGGTGGGCAGGATCTTGGAAGGCTTTTTAGAATCCCTTCATGCAGTTCATCTCCACTCTCTGCCCCAGCTCATCACACTCACCTCTTGTCCTACCTACAGACTTCTATCAACTAAAAATATTTCTATATTTTTGGTTCTATTTCTACAATAATCTACTCATGGTCAATTAGTTTATGTCTTATACTAGATACGACTATTTGCAGAGCTAACATATCTACCTTAAATCTTTTCTTTTTAGCATTTTGTGTGTATTTATTTTCTTTGCAATTTCCTTCCTATGACTGCATATTTACTTTCCATTGCAATGTTTTAGTTGGTGATGGACCACATATACATATACATATACAGTGGTGTACTATATTATAATGGAGCACTATTTTATCACATAGTGACATCATTCCCCATGTGTCTGTCAGCTTGTCGTGCTGAGGGGACTTGCTGTGATGGTAAAAGCTCTGCCACCAGTATTTCAGATACCAGTAGGGCCACCCATGATGGACAGGTTTCAGATCAACTTCTAGACTAAGACAGGCTAGGGAGAAGGACCTGGCAGCCCACTCCTGAAACAATTAGCCATTGAAAACCGTATGTATAGCAGAGAAGCACTGTCAAATATAGTGCTGGAAAATGAGTTCCCCTGCCTAGAAGGCATTCAAGAAATGACTGGGAAAAGAGCTTCCTCCTCAAAGTAGAATGGACCTTGATGGTGGTAATGGAGTAAAGCCCCGGGACTCCTTTTGCTGACATGGCATGACTCAAAATGAAAAGAAACACAGTGTCTGCAACACTGAGCTCAAACATAAAAAACCATGTACATGGCAGAGTGTTGAGTAGTGTTTTGTTTTGTTGTACATAGGGTTGCTATGAGTCAGATCCATTACGAAGGCACCCAACAAAAACAAATGTCATCATAGCCTTCTTAACTTCACAGTGCAAGACATTACTCCTATGTTTATGGCAATGCTGGTATAACCAAACCTACTGTGCTGCCAGCCCTATAAAAGTACAGCATATCCAATTATGTACAGTGGACAATGCTTGATAGTGATAATAAACCACTATTTTACTGTTTTATGCACTTACTATGCCATACTTTTAATGGCTACTTTATTTTTTATTTACTTACTTATTTTTCTTTTGGTACTTGGAAGTTGAACCCAGGGCCTCGCACATACTTTGCAAATGCTCTACCACTCGGTTGCACCTCAAGCCTATTTTTTATTTTTTTATTTTGGAACAGGGTCTTGTTAAATTACACAGGCTACCACTGGCCTTGAACTCATTCTCCTCCTGCCTCAGCCTCCTGGGGATTAAAGCCCAGCCTCTCTGGGATTACAGGTGTGCACCACTATGCCAAGATTTCATTGCTATTTTAAAGTCCATGCTTTCTGCTTATAAAAAAGTTGACCGTTAAACAGTCTATTGGGTTATGTTGACAGCAGTCTTGTATGTGTCTCTATGTGCCACATCTCTAAGATGGTGTCCTTTTGCCTTGTGCTTGATTTAATCTCATGTTGTTTTTTCTTCATGGTCCCTAAACACATAAAATCCACTGCTAGCGTCATCAGTAAGAGCTCACAGGAAGTGATGGAGCTAGAAATGAAATTAAAAGTAATGAAAGACTGAGAAGGTGAGGAATCAGCAATGATTACTGCTTGCCAACCAGGCCTGTCCCATTTCACCATGGCCATGATCTTGAAGAAAAAGAACAAAATGGTGGAGGCTGCTAAAGGATCTGCTTTAGTGCAGGAAACAAGACTAACAGAGCTTCAAGAAGAGTCTCTGTCAGAAATGGAAACCCTTCTCATATCCTGGATTGAGGACGAGACGTAGAAGCACATCCCTCTGCACCTGACGATCATGGCTGAAGAACAAACTTTGTGATGGTGAAAGAAAAAGCTAGACCTGAGGGCAGCATGGCACGTACTCCCAGCTCGGGGTGGACTAAACAGTTCAGGAACCTTTGCTTATTAGATAACATGAAAGGGAGTGGTGAGTCCACTAGTGCTGACATGAAGGCAGCCGAGGGGTTTATAATAACTCTAGAGTGGTTAATTGTGGAGGGAAATTACCTGCCCGAGCAAATCTTCAATATGGATGCAACCTCACTATTATAGAAATAGATGTTTGAAAAGACTTTCTTCCATTAAGAGGCCAAGTCAAAGCCAGGTTTCAAGGCTGTTTATTTGTTTTGAGAAAGGGTCTCACTATGTGGCTGAGGCTGTCCTGGAACTCTGTATGTAGCCAAGGATGGTCTCAAATTAGGGATCCTCCTGCCTCAGCCTGCAGAGTGCTGAGATTACAGGCATGTGCCATCACACCTGGCTCAAGGCTTTTAAGCACAGAAGAAGAGTCTCGCCTGGGAGCAGTGTCAGTGTCACAGGCTACAATTTGAAACCCTGTGTGATCTGGCACATTGAGAATCCTGGACTTTCAAGGGGATCTCTAAGCCCAAACCACCATTGCACTCCAACAGGAGCAATGTGAAGTCAGCTCCTCTTCCCAGATGCCCTCCTGAGTTGCTATGTCAGCAGAATAGAGAACAACTACTGGCAGAACAACATGTGTTTCAGGATTTTGCTTATTGTGAGTAATGTTCCTGCAAAGCTTTCTTTTATTGGTGATCTTCTAAGTGGTGCTTCTCCTTCCAAATACTACCTCTTTGGAGGGATGTGCAGAGGTGCCCAGGGAGAGGCTTTGGTAGGTGAAAGAGAAGTGAATGTCATTGTCGGGTCCGACTCACAGTGACACTGATAGGGTTTTCAGTGGCTGATTGTTTTGGGATTGTTTGGGGAGTGGACTGCCACATCCTTCTCCTTCTTCCATTTTTGCAGTGCTGGGGATTGAACCCCGGGTCCTCAGAAAGTACAGAACAGCACTCCACCAACTGAGCCAAACCCCAGCCCACAGAAGTGAATGGGAGGAAATAAATGGCTACATTCTTCCTGGGGCAGAAGCAAAGGCTGCGTGTTTCTACCTGAAGTGGAACGCAGCCAGAAGGTAAGAGTAAATATACTCTACCAATCAAGAGTAATGAATTTTGATCCAGAATTTGGTATAAGGAATGGGCTTGCTCACATGATGATTACAGAGGCTGGGAAATCCCAAGGTCTGTGGTTGGCAAGCTGGAAGTGTAGGAAAGCCAGCGTGTAGCTCTGGTCCAAGTCCAAAAGCCTGAGAATCAATGGTGTCAGTTCCCATCTAAAAGCTGGCAGGCTCGGGACTCAAGAAGAGCCAATGTTTCCATTTGACTCTGAAGGCCAGAAAGACCCACGTCCCACCTGAAGGCAGTTAGGCAGGCATTGTCCCTCCCACCCAGGTCCTCAGCTGATTGGATGGGGTCCACTCACATGGAGAGCTGGTCTGCTCTCCCTGGTCTACTGATACAAATGCTAATCAAATCCAGAAACCACCTTGTGGGCACACCCAGAATAATGTTTGACCAAATATCTGAATTAACAGACAGGTTGGCACATAAAATTAGCCATTACACATTGCAATATCAGCCTTCTGTTCTTAGCTCAACTTTGATTCTTGTTTCACAAAATTCATATACTTTATTTAAAAATTTTTCCTAGTAATTTTTTATTAGTAGTTTCTTAGTGTACAACTTAATGGGTTTCATTATGACAGTTCCACACATGCATACATTCTTGGACATTGCTTATGTTCTCCATTGTTCTCATGATCCCCAACTCCCTTCCCCTTCCTGCCCCACCAATAGTCCCTCTTCTACTTGCATGTCTTTTTGTGTCTATACCTATATCTATCTGCCTACCTGTCTGTCTATCATCTACCAAAATCCAGATTTTGCCTTAAGGGCAAAATGTGATATTTCCCTGCCCTTCCCGCATTCAAATTTATATACTTTAAATTGTTTCGTCCAGAACACAAACAATATATTGTAGGAGTTTTCTTCAAGTTTTTAAGGTATATTTCTTTCTAGACATATTTTTTGTCTTTGTTCTTTTTTTCTGTCATGGTATTTTTCCCTTTTCATACCATTCTCCTCTCCATCCTGCTACTTAACATGTGGGGCTCTCTCCAGATTTCCTTTTTCATACATAGATAATGCATGGATGAAATTTTATTTGTTATATTTTTCACCATTGAAATCCTATGAATAGCAGAGAAGCACTGTCAAATATAGTGCCTGAAAATGAGCCCCCCAGGCTGGAAGGCATTCAGGAAATGACTAGGGGAGAGTCACCTCCTCAAAGTAGAGTCAATCTTAATGACAGGAATGGAGTAAAGCCCCTGGGACCTTCTTTTGCTGATGTGGCACACCTCAAAATGAGAAGTAACATGGTGGCTGCCACAATAAGCTCAAACATAAAAGATCGTGTGCATGGCACAGTGTTGGGTAGTGCTTCTTTCTGCTGTAGTTAGGTTTGCTGTGAGTCAGACCTGACTGGACCGCACCTATCAACATCTTTTTCACGTTGCCCTCGAGATTTGTTTGTCTTCCTCATAGAAATGCAGTCTGAGGGTACACCCTTTTCTTCTTTTTTCTCTCTTATTGCCTGAGGAGGACAAGTTGATGGGAACATTTATTAGTCAGGATTAGACTCAACTGTAAGTGAGAAAACTTGAAGCAATGGTAGCACAAATTAGAAAGAAATTTATTTCTCCTCACCCAGAAGTCTGAGTAGGCCATTGTTACTGGATTTTAAGGTGAAGCCCTAATTCCCAGATCTGGGCTCAGCCACCTTGTCCCCAGTACTCTAATTAGAGATGAGCAATGATGAAAAGCAGAGAAGGGAGATTTAATCAATTTGCACATTGAAATGAGGACAAGGTGACCCCAAGGACCCCAGGTCTGTCCTCAGGGCACTTACATGAGCTTCAGGTTTAAACAGAGGAAATATTGGTGGCAGGGGCACCTGTTGCTGTTGTTAGGTGCCCTTTGAGTCTGAAGAGGTAGCATAATTAAGCAGTTCTGATCAGGGCATTTTCAGAAGGGTTTGTAGTTTCTTGTCAAAGACTTTTTTTTTTTTTTTTTTAATCAATTACAGCTTCCTGGATCTAAAGTGGCTGTGGATTTAGAACAAGGGCTGGAGACTTTCAGATGCCTCTCAGGGGCCTGAAATGCTTTTCAGTAAAGGCAGCTTATCAGTGCCTCTTATACCATCACAGTTGATATGATATTCTGCACTGTCATATCCTCAGGCTCAAGTTCAGCATGTGGCCAAGATGGTCACTGGATCGCTAGCTACCACATCTGCTTTATAACCAGGAGGAAAGAGAGAAGAAGAGGAAATGGGAATGACTACTCCAGTCAAGTAACTTCCTACAACACAAGTTCTACCCAGACTTTTTTGAGCTGGGGTCACACTGTGTAGCCCAGGCTGGTCTGGAACTCACTATGTAGCCCTGGATGGCCTCAAACTTGCTTCAGTCTTCATGCCTCAGCCCCTCGAGTGCTGGGATTACAGGAATGTCACACTATGCCTGGCTTTGCCCAGAACTTAAAACCTAAGCAGTTGTACATGGCTATAAGGGTGGCTTAGAAATATATATATTTTTTCTGCTTGACCTTAATAAAAATGTGAGGTTCTTTTTTTTTTTTTTTACTAAGGAATAGGGGGAGAACAGAAAGTAGAGGAAGCTATTTGTTTCTACAGGTATGAAGTGTGTATTAGTTCATTTGTTATTGCTATAACAAAAGACTGGAGGTGGGATTACTTTTAAAAGGGGTTTATTTTAATCTCACAGTTTGGGAGGCTGAAATTCCAAGATCAGATAGCCCAAATTTGTTCAGCTTTTTACAAGAACTCTCTTGGCTGGGTCACAATATGGCACATGGCATGTTAAAGGAGAGAACATTTGGCAGGACAGGAAGTGAGAGAAGGATTCAGGGGCCAGCTTGCTCTTTATAACAACTTTTTCTTTTGAGAACTAACTTACTTCACTTTGAGGGCAATGCCCCCAATGAACTAACCACTTCTCACCAGACCGCATCTCTTCAATGTCCACCACCTTTCAACATTGCCACACACCAAACCAAGCCTCCAGCATGTGGAATGTTTGGGGCCAAATCACATCCAAACTGCAGCAAAGGAGTAGTGGGAGAAAGGCGGAGCTGTAGCTGGGGTTGGAACCTCTCATTTCTGGCAGACTGGCCATTGCTCATTATGCTGTATTTGAATTTTAAGTACTAGACCAAAATTCATTCCATCTTATTGGTAAAATGTATGTACTCTTAGATTTTAGTAGTTCTCCAATTTAGGGTAGAAAGGAGCCTTCATTTATGACAATGGAAAAATATTAGCATTTATTTCCTTCTCTTTACTTCTGTCCCCCTTATGTCTGTCAGTGTGGGGACTTGTGTGTTACTGTGATGCTGAAAGCTATGCCACCAGTATTTTATATACCAGCAGGGCCACCCATGGTGAATAGATTTCAGCTCAGCTTCTGGACTTCAGGGAGAAGGACCCGGCAGTCCACTACCAAAACAATTAGCCAATGAAAACCCTACAAATAGCAGAGAAGCTTTGTCAAACATAGTGCTGGAAAAAGAGCCCCCCTGCCTGGAAGACATTCAAGAAACGACTCAGGAAGAGTTGCCTCCTCAAAGTAGAGCCGACCTTAATAACGGGAACGGAGTAAAGTCCCTGGGACCTCCTTTTGCTAATGTGGCATGACTCAAAACAAGAAGAATCATAGTGTCTGCAACAATGGGCTCAATCATAAGAAGACTGTGTGCATGGCACAATGTAGTACATTGTTCTTCTGTAGTTAGGGTTGTTATGAGTCAGATCTGACTCAATGCCACCTAACAACAACAACAACAATGACAATTTTACCTCTGCTTCACCTACCAGTGTCTCTTCCTGGAAGCCCCTCCACTTCCCACCAGCTGAAGGAAACAAAAGACAATGGAAACCCATGGATTTTGCTCAGCGTCTGTGGGAGAAGATGGTACTTCAAACATTATTTTCTGTGTGACTTCTTTTTTGTTCACTTAATTTAATTTTTTTTTTTTCGTGGTACTGGGGGTTGAACCGAGGGCCTTGTGCTTGCATGCTCTGCAAGTGCTGGACCACTGAGCTGCAGCCTCAGCCCATTTTTTTACTTTTTGAGACAGGGTCTTGCTAAGTTACGCAGACTGCCTGTGGTCTTGAACTTGCGATCCTCCTGTCTCCGCCTCCTGAGCTGCTGGGATTACTTAATTTAATTTTATAGAAGATTCTGTGATCTATCTCAACAAGTTTTTCATCTTATCCTCTTCTAATATTCCTAGACAGAAACAAAGTGTGTAACTGTAAAGGGGTTGATAAATTTATCAGAATAAGAAAATTTTCTGTCACTGGATCCTATGTTCCTCTAATAGATACTCTGGAACTCCAGGGTGACATGCAATGACTCATACTTGTCTAATGACATATACTTATATTTTTCCTAGAAAACTGATTACTGGATCATTTATAAAAATCAAATTTTACCAAGAAGTTATCATTCTCTCCTCTCTTGTGCTGTTGGCTATTTCTCAGCTCCTAACTCTGTGGGGTATGGTAATCTAAAACCACTTTTACTCAGTAAATGAATATACTTTGTGACACTTCACAATACATCTTCAGGGAAGCTTAGGAAACTACCTTGCTGATGGATTTTTATTGCACGATACTCATCTTTTGTATTTTCCTCCTTAGATAGCTACCTCCTTAAAAAATCTTAGTGACCTATAATGACAGTGTGGCTCATTTAAAAGACCTACTTGGCATGAATAATAATTATAAACATAATAACTAATATTCACAGAGACCTTCCAATAATACCCTTGCTTAAGCACATCTTAGTTCTATTCAGGGGTAGAAATGTTTCTTTCAAAATTACACTCTTCTGCTTTTATGTTAAAATTTCCTTCCTTAGCCTTTCTCTCTGCTTTAATGAGACACCTATGTTATAGATATTTGTACTCTCCCTCCTCAAATTATACTGACTCTGGGCTCCAGAAAGTAGTAATATAGTGCTGTCATATGGCTTGCTTTCTGAGATGAAGATAAAATTATAGCTTCCTCTTTGCACGGCTATTTCCTAGTACATCCACTACCCTTTGGAGTCACACAGATATACCATAACATGGTTGACAACTTTAGCAATTTGATTTTTCATTAATATTATACATTAACTTAGCTTCAGTTTTCTTTCCTTTCCTTCCTTCCTTCATTCTTTCTTTTTCTTTCTTTCTTTTTTTCTTTCTCTTTTGTTCTTTCTTTTTCTTTTCCTCTTTCTTCTTTTTCTTTCTCTCTTCTTTTTTTTCTCTTCTTTTAAAAAAAGTTTTGTTTTGTTTATTGTTCTTTTTTTTGAGACAAGGGTTACATCTTCTGGATGTGTACAGGTAGGAGAGATTTTTCTTTTTTCAGAAAAAAATATAAATTGCAGGGGAATGTATTAGGACTTCTTTTTTCTGTTTTGGTGCTAGAGATGGAATCCAGGGCATCACAAGTACTAGGCAAGTGCTCTATTACTGAGCTACAGGGTAATATATTAGTAATTTGGGTTTTCATTTAAAGGTCTGCCATAGTCAAGAAAGATGAGTTCAGTTCTTTGTTTTGCCCCATGCACAGAAATCTCAATCTACAAGAAATTGAATTGAGTCAGAAATCGTCACGTGAGGCAGGAAGATCATAAGTTTCAGGCCAATTTGGGCTACATAGCAAGACTTTGTCTCAAATAAAAAAGAAAAAAATTAGCTGGGCGCCATGGCATATGCCTGTAACCTCAGCGACTCGGGATCACAAGATCAAGGCCAGGTCGAGACTTGTGCAATTTAGAGAGACCCTGTCTCAAAATAAAACATTTAAAAAAAGAGTTTAGGGATGTCGCCCAGTGGCAGAGCTCCCGCTTTGTATACACGAGTCTCTAGTTTCATTCCCCAGTACTCAAGAAAAAAAACAAAGGAAGAGAGAAAAGAAATCTTCACATGTGGCTCTGTGACTAATGCCATGCCCTCAATGGTCCTAGCCCTCTGCTCCTTGGGTGCACAGCATTCTGGCTTCAGCCTGCATCCTACTGCTCACTTTTAGAATGAAATAGTTTGTAACAGCCTAAAGTCTCACCTCTGATTCTAAGCATTCCAGTTTTCTTGGACCCCTCCCAACATGCTTGTATTTGTTGTTGAGCAATGTCAGAACGTATTTGTAGGGGACAGTTCAAAGGGCAAGTGTGTCATGTCATGAGGAAATGAAGATTTTAAGTAAATAACAATCGCCATTTCTGCATCTACATTGGGACTTGTAGTGAAGACTGCACTTGTAATTTTACACTAGACCTTGACTGTTTACTATGACACTGCATGAAGTTTTTATCCAATTATTTGGTGAGCTTTTTATTTACCTCCTAGTGCTCTGACCTTAGTGTCTAAGGACAAGGCCGGCATCTGTAGGGGGACATGGCTGTCTTTGCCCTAGTCACTGCCAGCCTCCTGAGGGTTGCTGCTGAGCATCCTTGAGCACAGCCAAGAGGGAGTTTGAGTGGAGCATTTCAGTCTCCACAGATGCCAGCAGATGGCATTTGCTCTGGCTGCTGAGGGTCCCATGAAGTCAGCTGATAGCCAGATACCGAATCTCTGGGCTGGGTTGTACTGGGTTGGGAGCTTCCTGATCCCCAGCACCTGGGTGTTCCATGCCAGATACTCCCTTTGGAAATTGGTCCAACTTCAGCATCTTTCAAGTGGGTTCCTTGGATCTTCAGAGTAATTTCCCCAAAACTTTACACAAAATCCATTTCAAGACCTGCTTTCTCCCTGAAGTCTCTGTACTCATAGTCTACAGTTGTCCTGCATTTTAATTAATTATTAATTTATTTATTTATTTAGCAGTTCTGAGGGGTTGAATCCAGGACCTCATGCATACTTTGCAAGCATTCTGTCTCTGAGCTGCATCTCCAGCCCCTTTTCTATTTTTTATAATTGAGACAGGGTATTGCTAAGTTACACACACTGCCTGGCCTTGAACCTGCAACCCTCCTGCCTCTTCCTCCCGAGTTGCTGGAATTACAGGTGTGTACCACCAGCCCCAGCCCCTGAATTTATGCTTAACTGTTAAATAAGAAACAGTAAGAGTTCAATATATATGTTCTGAGATGGTATACACACATTTCTTTGAATATGTAGAACTAGGTATCAATCTTGAGTAAAAACAGTAAGAAATATAGCAGACAGGAAAAACAGAACTTAAGACTTAAAAAAAAAACCTACTAAAGTCCTTCTGTAATTCTTTTCCTCCTTCCGCAATGTTAAGTTTTCTCTGATCTCTAGAGCGTGCTAAAAGTTAAGCACAAATAAACTATAAAAAGAAAAATCTACAAAAATTCTCCTTGAAAGAGATGCATTAAATCTAAGATTGTTCATATGATAATTTCTAAAAAGAACATAGTGAGCAGGGAAGATAATTTAAAAGATAGTAAGTTTTAAATAAATGAAATTGATTAAACATGACTGACCCCTTCCTGTGCATATCATCAACTCCTTGATTTTTTTTTTCTAATGAAGGCTTACAAATTAATCTTTGGTGATAGAGTCCAGAATAGTGGGTACCTCGGTGGCATATTGACTGAAGGTGGACAAGGAAGTCTGCGGGAATTTAATCAGTGTGGTGGTTATAGCGCAAGTGTGTGTGTGTGTGTGTGTGTGTGTGTGTGTGTGTGTGTGAAAATTTGAGCAGAACTCTCTGATGGGCACATTGCTAAATGTAAATTATGCTTCAGTAAAAGAGAACTTAAAAGTTGGTACACATTTGACTGGCAGTTTATTAAGAAGTCCACAGAGCGTTTCTAGTTACCTTGGTGCAATGGTTGGACCTGCAAGGCACACGTGTGTTCCATGAACACAGTGGTAGACTAACAGGCTGCAGTGCACTCTGCAGGTATAGCCAGTCATCAGTGAATCTGAGGGTGGGCTGGTTGCCAGCAGTGACTGCATTTGAAGGGGACTATTTATTATTATTATTATTATCATTATCGTTATTATTTGCAGTACTTGGGAGTTGAGCTCAGGGCCTTGCATGTACTTTGCAAGTGCTCTACCACTGGCCTTCACCCCCAAACCGTTTTTAATTTTAATTTTTTTTTTTTTTGAGACAGTGTCTTGCCAAGTTACCCTGACTCTGGTTTCAAACTTGGCATCCTTCTGCCTCAGCCTTCGGAATTGCTGGGATTAGAGGTGTATACCACTGTACCAGGCTTGGAGGGGATTATTTCAATGCATTTAGTCCTCTTCAAAATAATTAAATGAAAAACATTGAACTACACATGTTGTGTGATGTTTTCCAGTAAATCGTTATTTAACGATAAAGTCTAAATTAATTGAAATTTCAGGTACATTTGGAAACGATTTCCCAGACACGATAAATTTGAGGTAGTGGGGTATAATAGTTTCTTGACCAGGGGACAAGGGGGCCTGACTGCATGCCAGGCATGGTAATGCATCTGTCATCCTAGCACTTGGGAGGCTGAGGCAGGAGGATCATGGGTTTGAGGCCAGCCTGTACTACGCAGCAAGACCCTCTCACCAAATCATAAGGGCTGACAATATACCTCAGTGGCAGAGTGCTTGCCTAGCTGCTTTGATCCCTAGCACTGGAAAACAAAAAAACTGGACATGACTTCTCCTGCTGACTGTGTTGTCAGCCTGCTGAATCACTTTGCCCAAGCAATGTGGATCTTCTGGCCCTCAATTTTCTTATTCATGTGGAGAGAACATCTCAACTTTCAAATACTGAGATTATAAAATTTTGAATTTGATCAACTCATTGAATGGATGTATTGGACAGTTTCCTGTCCCTTTCAGGTGAGGTAATTTTAAAAAAAAAATAAATGAACACGGTAAAAGTAATTCAAACAATATAGAAAGCTGTAAAATGAAGTCTCCCTCATTAATAATTTCTAGTCTCTTTCCTTAAATATAACTAATGATAATAAATATTTCTTGTTCAGGAAATTTTTATGGAAATATCAGCCTGTGTGCATAGTCTTGAAAATGTTTTTACAAATGACATCCTATTACATAATGATTATATTTTATCTTAGAAATCTTTCATATGAAAGATACAAATGATCTCATTCTTTTTAACAGGACACATTATTTCATTGTACACTACAATTTGTTTAATCTATCTCTTACTAATGAATGGGCTGAGATTTAGCTCAGTGGGTACAGCGCTGCTCTACACTTACTAAGAACCCATGTTCCATCACCAGCACTGCAAAGACTGGCAAACCACTCTTGAAGTAATCCCGAAAATCAGACAGCCATTGAAAACCCTATGAGGGTAGCTATGAGTCAGACTTGGCTTGATGGCACCTAACAACAACAAAAACTAATAGTATTTCTAGAATTTTGTTAGGCTAGGGTTTAGCTCAGCCTGTAGCTGTACCACTGTGGCGTCCAATCCCATTAGATCTTGGAAGCTAAGCAGGGTTGGATCTGGTCAGTACTTGGATAGGAGACTGCCTGGGAACACCAGGTGCTGTAGGCTTGGGAGAAGGACCTGGTAACCCACTCCCAAAAAATAATCAGCCATTGAAAACCCTATGAACAGCAGAGAAGCACTGATAATAGTGTTTCTTCTGTTGTACATGAGTCGGGCACTGACTTGATGGCACCTAACAACAACAAGGGTTTAGCTCAGTTGGTAGAATTCAGCTCTGTGCTCTTTAAGGCCCTGGATTCAATTCCCAGCACTGCAAAAACAAGAGAAAGACGTGGCAATCCATTCCCAAAGCAATCCTGAAACAATCAGCCATTGAAAACCTTATGAGGCCATTATGAGTCTAAGGTGACTCGAGGGCACCTGACAACAACAAATTTTTTTTTCTTTTTTCTTTTTGTGGTACTGGGGGTTGAACTCAGGCCCTATGCTTGCATGCTTTGAAAGTGCTGGACCACTGAGCGGCACCCCTAGCCCTTCTTTTTTTTTTTTTTTTAGTTTTTGAGACAGGGTCTTGTTAAATTACACAGACTGCCTCTGGTCTCGAACTTGCAATCCTCCTGCCTCTGCCTCCCAAGTCACTGGAATTATAGGTGTATGCCACCACTCACAGCTTAAGAATTTTGTTATTATAATTAAAGCTATAAAGCCAGGCATGGTGGTGCATGCCTGTAATCCCAGCGGCTTGGGAGGCGGAGGGAGGAGGATCACAAGTTCGAGACCAGAGGCAGTCTGTGTAACTTAGCGAGACTTTGTCTCAAAAAGTAAAAAATTGGGCTGGGGGTACAGCTCAGCGGTCCAGCACTTACAGAACATGCAAGTGCAAGGCCCTGGGTTCAACCCCCAGTACTGCAAAAAAAATAAATAAATAAATAAAAATTAAAGCTGTAGGTAAACACCTTCCTATGCATACAACTAGGCATATTTTGCAACTATATCCCATATGACAAATCCTCAGTAGGACTGACTCCTGGATTGAGTAATAAGTGCATATTAAATTTTGGCAGATTGTGCTCAATTAGTCTTCCAAAAGATTTACCAATTCTTCTTCAGGTTGATTATATATCAGAATTCCTATTTCATCCCACTATTACCAATCTTGGGCATTATCAATCTTTTACATTTGTTGTCAACTGTCGATAAAAATGTGGTAAGGAATAGATTTTAAGATCAAAATTAAATGATGTAAGATTACCAATCTGAATGTATTTCCTTGTGTTTGGCCTAACAGAGAGGTTCCTTTTACTTTTAATGTTTAGTGTTTTGCATTTATCAGTTTATCAGCTTGTTCTATGATGACTTAGAAGTTTAATGATTAACTAGATTCGCTTCTACAACTAAGGAAAATCAAGATTCACCTTACATTTGCATTGTGCTTCACTATCTCATTTTGTTTCATGAAATGTGCCCAACTAGGGCACATCTTCTGTAATTTAACTGGTATTCATGAGAACACAATGCCCCCTTCATTCACTTCATTGTGTCCTGTGATATGAGATGCTCTCAGAGCAAGTAGGTGAAAAAGAAAAGCAGGCTATGGTTTAGAGAACATGAACAGTTTACTCAGATGAGCTCATTGTAGATTTTTCTCTCTGATCTGGTAGAATTCATCCTAAAAGCTACCTGATAAAACTTCAAGAAGAGCAGAGTAAGCTGGGTGAGTGGCACACATGATATTCGGCTCTAGTCTGCTGCAGGATTCCTTGGTTCTTGATACGGATGATGAGGAAGTAGGAGAAAAAGGATTGGAGAATATTGCTGGAGGGCATGAGAAGGAAGGTGCAATCCCAGTGACCTGGTAGACTGGAGGATCGCAAGTTTGAGGCCAGAGGGCAGCCTGTGTAACTTCTGAGACCCTGTGTCCAAATAAAAAATAAAAAAGGGTCTGGGGGTGCAGCACAGTGGTAGAGTGCTTGCAAAACATGCATAAGGCCCTCGGTTCAACCTCCAAGTACTGAAAGAAGGAGGAGGAGGACAGGAGGAGAAGGAGGAGGAGGAGGAGGAGAAAGAAGAGGAAGAAGGGAAGGAAGAAAGAGAGCTATACCTTTTACTGATATTGCTTCAGGCAGAAACATCATGGTTGAATGTCAACTATGTTTTCTTTTGCACCTGTCTTCCCAGACTACCACGAGTGTAGTTGGTAGGAACACGTCTATTTACAGAGAGGAGGATGACAGTCACAATAAGTGATAAATTCAAAATCCTTACATTGGGGCATACCTGACATAGAGTTTCAGACTTTGAAATCTTTGGTGCTTTAAAAATGATCACATGCAACTTTCACTATTCCAACAAGAAAATCCTAAAGATCACTAGAAGTTTTGACAACTTTTATTTGGGTTACAAAAGTCAGCATCTAGCCGGGCGTGGTGGAGCATGCCTGTAATCCCAGTGGCTCGGGAGGCGGGGGCAGGAGGATCGCAAGTTCGAGACCAGAGGCAGTCTGAGTAATTTAGCGAGACCCTGTCTCAAAAAGTAAAAAAATGGACTGGGGGTGCAGCCCAGTGGTCCAGCACTTGCAGAGCATGCAGGGGTGAGGCCCTGAGTTCAATCCCCAGGACCACAAAAAAAAAAAAAAAAAAAAAAATCAGCATCTATCTGCTGTGAACAGAGATCTCTTAAATTTGCTTATAAATAGTATTTGTCACTCGGGTCCTCTAAAAAGTAACAGAAGGTATATTTTCCACAGGTATGGTTTTTAACACAATCACAATAAAACCAGAAGAGAAGAGATAAATGAAGAGAGAAGAGGCAGAGAAGGAAGGAGGAAGAGGAAGACCAGAGAAAAACAAAAAGGAATTGGCAGGTCTGGGGTGCGGCTCAGTGGTTGAGCACTTGCCTGCCATGTGTGAGGCCCGAGGTTTAATTCCTAGTGCCACAAAAACAAAAGTTAGCCTTGGAAAACACAGCAAATTAAGTAGTGAAGTCAGGCTAAAGAGTACTGGGTCAGCCAAAAGCAAGTGGGGAATAGGTAAGATTATTTTCAAATTTGTATTGGTCTAGCCTAATTTGTCTCACCATTATATAAGGTCACAGGTGTCAGTTAATTATTATTTATTTACTTGGTTTTTTGAGACTGAGTCTTGCTATGTACCCAAAGCTGGCCTAGAACTCACTATGTAGCCCAAGCTGGCCTCAAACTTGTGATTCTCCTGTCTCAGCCTCCCAGGCGTTGGGATTATGGGTGTGCACCACCATGCCTAGCCATTTGTGTCCATTTAAAAGTTTCTTTAAGGACACCTATTAGTATTATTAGTCTGTAGACTGGAATGCATATAACTGCCAAGGTATTTAGAGGACACTTGTCATATATATGCTTCTCAATTTACAATGTTATGTCCTAATAATCCCATTGTAAATCAAAATTATTGGAAGTCAAAGATTCATTTATGGAGGTAGCCAGGACACACCTACTTGTGCTGTCCCTTGGTATTGCAATATTAGGCCCGATAAAAGTCTTGGGGTGTATGTGTGTGTATTTAAAGCACATAACTACTGCCAGGCACTGTGGAGCACTCCTGTAATCCCAGCAACTCAGGAAGCTGAGGCAGAAGGCTCTTGAGTTCAAGTCTAGAGATAGCCTGCAAAATTTAGTGAGAACTTGTCCCAAAATAAAAAATACAAAAAGGCCTGAGGGTGCAGCTCAGTTATAGAGCACTTGCCTAGTATGAGCAAGGCCATGGGTTCAACCTCCTTATACTGCAACAACACAAGCAAAAACATAAACAACAACAAAAAAACAAACCCAAAGCATAACTACTAAACAGTCAGAGCTTAGTTTATCCTACCTTAAATGTACTGAGCATACCTACACTATCTTACAGGGGAGCATTTTAGAGAATATTGTACTATAGATTGTTAGCCCTGGAAAAGATTTAAGTTCAAAATGCCAAGTACCAGTTCTACTGGATGAATATCTCTTTTGCACCATTGTTAAGTTGAAAAATCATAAATTAAACTATGGTACATTGATTTACATGCTAAAAATATGTGAGAAGAATATTTGCCTCAGAAAATATGAAGCCGTACCACTGTGGCATTTAATCCTGTAAGATCTTGGAAATTAAGCAGGGTCGGGTCTGGTTAGTACTTAGACGGGAGACTTCCTGGGAATACCAGGTGCTGTAGGCTTGGGAAAAGGACCTGGCAACCCACTCCCAAAAAACAATTAGCCATTGAAAACCCTATGAATAGCAGAGAGGCACTAATAATACTGCTTTGCCGGTTGTACATAGGGTCACTATGAGTCGGACACCAATTCGATGGCACCTTACCTAATGTACTTTTCCCTATTCCTTAATAAGTACAACCCTTGACACAATATATAAAACATATATAGGAAAACTCTGAAAAGTTGAAAGAGAAAAAACCATCAAAACAAAACAAAACAAAAAGAAAAGAAGCTGAGCCAAAGACCTTGAGACTTAAGGAACAAGCCAGTAAAGCCCCTGGGCTTACTTTTGCCTCATGTAGCCAATACTTGGAGTCAAAGCAGCCAGCGACCCAGACGTTTCAAACAGAACAAAGAGAAAACAACAAAAGTCTGCCTTTTCCAGTCAAAGAACCAGGTAACAGGCTGCCTAGCAAGACAGAACACCTTTAGAAACAGCCAAGCTAGTCCAGCCAGACACCATGAAAAAACTAGCCCCATGCCCACCAGCAAAGCTAAAAGGGGAGCCTCACTGGCCTCACTGGCCAGGCTGTAAGAAGGCTCCCCAATTCCCCTCACCAGGTTGGTGTAAAAGAATGTCCATGGGAGACATTCACTGCTCCCTAGTAGTAGCAGAAGCCATGTGGGGAAGAAGAATGAAACACTCTTATCCGTTAAGAGTGGCACCAGTGCATACCCTGTGGTTCCCCGATCTCCCACCCGTCCATTATCAATGGAGGCCAAGTGGGAAACCTGGATTTACCTCCATCTGGCAGACCCTCTTTTGCCCACTGACATAGCATTGGAGAAGGAGGCAAAAGAGAAGGTTTAGATAAGACCCAGAGTCATGTACAGGTTTCAACTCACCGTAATAAAACTCAGATAAATCTCCACTTGAATAGGACAACAACTGATGCCAGCAACAAGAAGATAAAAATGTTAGAATTAGCTCTCAAGTATTTTAAAACACCCATTACAGCCAGGCATGAGGTGCTTGCCTGTAATTCCAGCACTCAAGAGTTGGAGACAGTATGAGTTCAAGACCAGCCTGGGCTACATGACAAGAGACTGTCAACAACAACAATCACAACAAAACAAACAAACCCCAAATAAATACATAATTAAGAAAAAAAGGAGAACAGAACAGAACTGCGAACTCAGAGTTCTATATCCAGAGAAAAGCCCTTTCAGGAATGAGGGAGAAATCAATGCATTCTCAGAAAAAAGAAAACTAATTTGTTAACATAAGACCTACCACAAATGGATGGCTAAAAGAAGTTTTCTAAACAGAAAAGGAATTATTATTTTATTTTATTTTTTTATGGTACTGGGGGTTGAACCCAGGGCCTCGCACTTGCATGCTCTGCAAGTGCTGTTCCACTGAGTTATACCGCTAGCCCATTTTTTTACTTTTTGAGACAGAGTATCACTAAATTATGTAGACTGCTTCTGGTCTCGAATTTGCAATCCTCCTGCTTCTGTCTCCCAAGCCGCTGGGATTACAGGCATGTGCCACTGCATCTGGCTCAGAAAAGGGATTATTTTTTAAAAAAGAAAAATGGAACATTAGAAAGGAAGAAAGAAGAATGGAAAGAGTAAAAACAGCTCAGAGGGTAGAGTGTTGCTCTGCATACTCTGAAGACCCAGGTTTGATCCCAGCATCACAAAAACAGAACAAGGACCCAGCAGCCCACTTCTGAAGCAATCAGCCACCAAAAACCCTATGAACAGCAGAGAAGCACTGACATAGTGCCAGGCCTGGCACCATGTCAGGAGTGTTTCGTTCTGTAGTATGTAGGGTCGCTATGAGTATGACTATACTTGACAGCACTTAACAACAACAATAACATATTTTCCTTTTTCTTTTGAGTCTTCAAAATCATGGGAGATGGTTGAAACAAAAAACACTAACATCATCAGTTCTCCGAGCTTATTCCTGCTGATCTTGGAGACTCTCACGTCTGGTTTTTGTACTTTGCTCACAGTGTTAGCAGGGAAGGAGGACTACGGCGTTACTGGAGAGCTCAAACGCCAGCCTCCTTGTGTTCACCATTTCAAAGAATTCTGATGTGCCTCCCCAAAGAAAGTCACCCAAGAAAGATGCAGCAGGAAAACCAGACATCTTTTTGCCTGATTTACTGACCTTCCTGATGCAGGTGCACAGGAATTAGGAGGGGTCATCAAAGATGATATTCAGCCCTAGTCTGCTGCAGGATTCCTTGGTTCTTGATAGGGATGATAAGGAAGTAGGAGAAAAAGGATTGGAGAATATTGCCGAGCGAATGAGAAGGAAGGTGCAGAAGATGGCGGGACGACAGAGGTCAGGAAGGAGGTGAGGGTGAAGGGAAGTGACTCGGAGATCACTGCTGGATTCTAGCCTTCTTTCTTCCCCGCCTCCCTTGGGCTCGGTTGCCCTGCTCCTGAGCTCCCTTTTCTCAACAACATGGTTCTCAATTTATTTGGGGGAGAAATACCCTGAGTAGAATACGATGAGGAAAAAAATCTCAGCCAGGCATGATGGCGCACACCTGTAATCCCAGTGACTCGGGAGGCAGAGGCAGGAGGATGGCGCGTTTGAGGTTAGAGTCAGCCTGCATAGCTCAGTGAGACTCTGTCTCAAAATAAAATAGTAAAAAAGTGGGCTAGGGGTGCAGCCCAGTGGTAGAGCAATGGCAAAGTATGTGCGAGGCCCTGGGTTCAACCCCCAAGTAAATTAGCACAAAAGAAGAGGAAAGAAATGAAGAAAGAGAAGGAAAGAAAGAAGAAAAGAAAGAAAGACAGAGGAAAAGAAAGAGAGAGAAAAAGAAAAGGAATGAAAAAAAAAAACTCCACACCTTTGTGTTCTAAATTTATTTGTATTCTTTCCTGTTTCAACAAAAACTGGATGAAATCAACACCACCACCACAGTGGGAAAAAAAGAAAACAGAAAAATCTCTGTGCTCCCTCTGCTCGGCTGGAAGCTAGAGGTGCTAGAGCCCTGTGTAACAGTACATAGAGTTCTAGCTTTTTTCCCCTGTTCTGTGTATCTTGGGCTCGGACAGCACAGTGTCTCTATGTGAATATGGACAATTAGTATTTACCTACACGTATCTGTAGACTTTCTCTTGTTTAAAAAGAAAGAAAGAAAAAGTTTTTTTTTTTTTAAATGGAGTTATAGGAAGTCAGCAAAGGTTAAGATATTTGGGTGGGTTAAGTGGGCATTTTGGCAACATGGCTTCCTCTTCCATATGTCTAATTGTGATGTTTAATGGACATCTTTGCAGTTTACGCCAATACTTTTAAAATAAAATTCTCTCCTGTGATGACTTGAGCCCTGCCACTGTATGGGAGAGTTGACAGAACCTGTAGGCTCTTATTTGGAATTGACATTCTCTGTTATAATTTTGCTCATTTATTTAAAACATTTCTGTTTTCTTTTCACTAGAAAAGAAAGACAATGCTTGGTTCTCAATGTTGAAAGTGTTTCACTTGCTTTCTTCCAATAAAACTAAATGTGTACAAAAAATAATATTATTTGCTATGGTCATAAATGTATGTAGAGGAACTATTTAAGACAATTATAAATGGGGAGGTTAAGAAGACATAAATGAAGTAAGATTTCTACATGTGATTTACCTAGTAAAAGGTCAACCCCAGTAGGCAGTGATAAGATATATATATCTTACCTAAAGCAACATATATATATATATATATATATATATATATATATATATATATATATATCTTACCTATATAATACCTAAAGCAACCAATAAAAAAACTTTGCAAAGAGGTACATTAAAAACACTATTGATAACTCAAATAGAATTTTAGAAGTATAAATAATCCACTGCAAGACAGAAAAATGAAAACCGAGAAACAAAACAAAAATGAACAAATAAAAAAGAAGAGAACAGAAAATACAAAATAAAATGGTAAACTTAAGCCCTAACATACTGATTATTACATCAAATGAAAATGGCCTAAATATATCAATTAAAAGATGGAGATTGGCAGAATAGATTTAAAAAAAAATAAAATATGATCTAACTAAATGCTGTCTACAAGGAAGTCACTGCATATCAAATGATATAGGCAGGTTGAATGTAATGTAAAACATTTGTAAAAAGAAAAAAGCAAAAGTAGTTATATTAGTATCAGGTAAAGCAGCCCTCAGAGCAAAATAAATTGACCAGAGATAGAAAGGGATCTTGCATACAGTAGAAGAGCAAGAATGCCAAGAAAGATGGAGCAATCCTAAATAATCATGTGCCAAATAACAGGGCAACAAAATAAGTGAAGCGATGGTTGATAGAACTGAACTGAGAAATAGACACACCCACAACCACAGTCGGAGATTTCAACACCATATCTTAACAATTGGTAGATCAAAATCAGTAAGGATATTGAACCCAACAATTTCATAAACTAACAGAATCTATTGCCCTCAATAACAGCAGAATACATATTCTTTCCAAGTGCCCACAGGACATATAATAAGAGATTATATCGAGGGCTATCAAACAAATATCAACAAATTTAAAATAACTATCATCATACAGGATATATTCTCTGACCACAATGGAGCCAAACAAAGCAACAGTAACATAAATAAATATAACAGGAAAATCTCGAAATATTTGGAAACCAATAACATATTTCTAAATAATCAGTAGGTCAAAAGGAAGAAAAAATTTAAATACATTGAAGTGAATGAAAATGAAAACTATATGAAAATTTGTGGTACAGTGGTCAAGCAATGCAGAGATCAAATTTTATAGTACTAAATATTTACAATAGAAAAGAAAACATCTAAAATCAATTATCTGAGTTCCCACTTAAGACATCAGAAACAGAAGAGGAAAATAAACTCATAGCAAGCAGAAAGAAAGAAAGAATAAAGATTAAAGCAGAAATCAATGAAGTTAAAAATAGGAAAATATTAGAGAAAGTCTATAAAAGAAATAGCTGGTTCTCTCAAAAGATCAATAAAATCAACAAATCTCTGTCAAGTGTGACTGGCAAGAGAGGAGGTAGGGAGAATACGAATGAGCAATTTCAGAAATAATATAGAGATTATCACCAAGACTCCACCGACATCGAAAGGATAATAAGGGAATACTTCCAACAACTCTACACACAATTTGACAATTTGGGTGAAATTCAAATGATATATACTATCACAACTTATTCAATATGAAATAGATAATATTGCTAGACTTATAACTCTTAACTGGAGAAGGACCATGCAATCTACTCCAAAAGCAATCCCAAAACAATCAGCCAATGAAAACCCTATAAGGGTCCCTATGAGTCAGAACCGATAATAACAATATAACGCTTAAGGAAACAGCATTAGTCATTTTAAAACTCCTGAAAAAAGAAATCATCCAGACCAAATGCTTTCACTAAAGAATTCTACCCAACATTTAAAGAATTAACACCAATTATACACAAATTTTTCCAGAAAACAGAAAAAGAGAATATTTTTCAATTTTATGAAGGTTGTTGTTAGGTGCTCTAGAATCAGGTCAACTTACTGTGAGCAACCTTAGGTACAACAGATGAAACATGGCCCAGCACTGTGCCATGTCCAGCACTATGTCAGGGCTTCTCTGCTATCCATAGGGTTTTTGATGGCTGATCGTTTTGGGGAAGTGGGTTGCCAGGCTCTTCTCCCAGGCCTACAGCACTCAATGTTCCCAAGTAGTCTCCCATCCAAGTACTAACCAGGCCCAACCCTGCTTAGCTTCCGACATCTGACAGGATTGGATGCCAGGGTGGTACAGCTGTAGGTTTTTATGAAGGTGCTAATACCTTAATGCCAAAACCAAAGACAATACCAAAGCAAAACAAAAATACAACCAACCAAACAGAAAACTTACAGATCAATATTCCTAATGAATATAAAAGCAAAAATCCTTCACAAAATATTAGGTAATAAAATTGAACAGATAGGAAGAATTATATATATCATGACCAAACAGGGTTTATTTCAGTGATGCCAGGCTGACTCATATTTAAAAAATCCATCAGTGTAATCCACTGCATTCACAAATGTGATCTTGTGAAATATATATTTGGTTTTCACCTTGTTTCCTGGTATATGAGTCCCCAAATCCTTGGAATCTCTGAAGTTACAGTGTCTTTTTATGTGCTTATGAGTTGGCTAATGGCTGGCAGCTCCTGAGTGACTTCAGAATGGGATCTGGTCTCTAGAAAGACCAAGGCAGGATTGGGAGGTGGGAAATTTCAGCTCCACCCCCAAACTGTGGGGAGAGAGGCTACAATGAAGTTGATTGCTGATGGCCATTGATTTAATCAATCATGCCAATGCAATGAGGCCTCCGTAAAAAAACCAAAAAGGACAGAGTTCAGAGAGCTTCCAGATGGCTGAACGTGTGAGGTTCTTGGAGCATGGTGTGCTGGAGAGACCACAGAAACTCTGTATCACTTCCCCCATACCTGCCCTGTGCATCTCTTTATCTACGTGATTTGTGATACTTTTCAAAATAAACTGCATTTCTTTTGAGTTCTGTGAGCCACTCAAATAAATTAATCAGACCCACGGAGAGGGTTGAGAAAGTCAATTTATAACTGGTTGGTCAAACACAGGTGAAACCCCCCCCTGGAGATTATGACTGGCATCTAAAGTGGGGACTGAGCCTTTAACCTGTGCTATCTGTCGCTACCTCTGGGTACATATCTTCAGTATCCCCAGGTAGATAATAATATCAGGGTTGAACTAGATTAGAGGACACTCAGTTGGTGTTCACAGCAGAAGTAGTTGCTTGCTTACTGGTGGGGGGAAATCCCTCAGCCTTTTAAGTCAGAGAAATCTGTGTTGATTGCTGTGGTGTGAGAGCAGAGAAAACTAGGTTTGTGTTTCTAAAACAGCAGTCTAAAGGAGAAAAAACAAATCCACATGATCATATACATGGAGGCAGAAAAGTATTTGACAATATTCAAAATCTACTGGTGATAAAAACTATCAGCAAAGTATGACTAGAGGGTAACTTCTTCAACCTCATAAACAGCATTTACAAAAATCCCTAAAGATAGCATTGTATTTAAAGATGAAAGGCTGAATAGCTTCTCCCAAACTGAGAACAAGGTAAATATTTCACTACTTTTACTCCTATTCCATGTCATATTATTAAACCTAGCAAGTGCAATTAGGCAATAAAAGAAGTAAAAAGGCATTATTTTTATATGGAAAATCTGAAGGAAGAAACTATAAAAAGGCTCCTATAAATACTAAACGAATTCTGCAAGATCAAGGAAATAAAATAAATATACCAATATCGATTGCATACTAGCAAGGAGCACATGGACACAAAAATTTAAAATACAACACCATTTACAATCACTCAAAATAAAATGAAACTGTGAATGTAAATCTAACAAAGCATGTATAGTAGTAAAACTGAGAGCTACAAAATGCTGATGATAGATTTGAGAGATGATCAAAATAAATGAAAAGACATTGTGCTCATGGATTGGAATACTCAACACAGAAAAAAGTCATCACCTCCCAATTTTTATTCAGATATAACACAATTATTATCAAAATATCAGCAAGACTTTGGCTGATATAGATTAGTCTAAAATTTATATGAAAAGGCAAAGAACCTAATTTACTATTTTTTAGGGCTGGAGATTGAACCCAAGACCTCGTACATGCTAAGCATGTGCTCTACCACTGAGCTACACCTTCAACCATAAAATAATTTAAAAAATAATAAAGTAGAAGTAATTAGGCCACTCAATTTCTAGAATAGATGAAGTATGGCATATTTACACAATGGAATAGTATACAGCAATGAAATGAATGAACTATAGATATAGGCATGAGATGACTCTATTTTGGATAAAAGAAGCTGAATATAAGAGACTGTATTATATAATTTCATTTATATAAAATTTTAAAGCAGGTAATCCTAAATCATATTCTGAGGGATTGAATACTTACACGATAAAAGGATAAAACAAGAGAATAGAAGTGGTTTCCATAAAAGCCAAGAGAGTAATTACTTCTGGTGGTTGGTAGTGGTGTGATTGGTAAAGGATATAAGGAGGCTTATGAGGTGCTGATAATATTTTATTTTTTGTCATTATAGGAAGATTGCTTTACTGTACATTTATATTTTATGTGCTTTCCTATATATGGGCTGTATTCCTTAATTTAAAGTCTATTTTAAGAAAAATTTTAGGCTGGATGTGGTGGTTCATGCCTCTAGTCCCAGCAACTCAGGAGACAGAGACAGGAGGATGGCAGGTTTGAGACCAGAGGCAGCTTGCATAACTTAGTGAGACCCTGTCTCAAAATAAAAAGTAAAAAAATGGTATGGGAATGCAGCCCAGTGGTAGAGTGGTTGGAAAGCATGTGTAAGGCCCTGGGTTAAACCACTAGTGCAGAAAAAAAAAAAAAAAAAAAAAAAAAAAAAAAAAAAAAAAAAAAAAAAAAAAAAAAAAAAAAAAAAAAAAAAAAAAAAAAAAAAAAAAAAAAAAAAAAA
>VMDO01012542.1:45996-62008 GCA_007922755.1 Pedetes capensis | reverse complement strand
CCCTATCTCTTCAATTTATACGCTGAGCAAATAATCCAAGAAGCTGGACTTTATGAGGAAGAATGTGGCATCAAGATTGGAGGAAGACTCATTAACAACCTGCGTTATGCAGATGACACCACTTTGCTTGCTGAAAATGAAGAGGATTTAAAACATTTACTGATGAAGATCAAAGATCATAGCCTTCAATATGGGTTATGACTAAACATCCACAAAACAAAAATCCTTACAACTGGGTCAGCACGCAACTTCACATTAAATGGAGAAAAGATTGAGGTTGTCCAAGATTTTACTTTGCTTGTCTCTATAATCAACACCCGTGGAAGCAGCAGTCAAGAAATCCAAAGACGCATTGCTCTAGGAAAAGCTGTGGCAAAAGATCTCTTTAGAGTATTGAAAAGCAAAGATGTCACATTGAAGACGAAGGTGTGTCTGACTCATGCCATGATATTTTCAGTGGCCTCATATGGTTGTGAAAGCTGGACATTGAACAAGAGAGACAGAAAAAGAATTGATGCTTTTGAATTGTGGTGCTGGAGACGTCTATTGAATATACCATGGACTGCCAAAAGAACCAACAAATCTGTCCTAGAAGAAGTAGAACCAGAGTGCTCCTTGGAAGCAAAAATGACCAAACTGCATCTTACATATTTCGGACATGTAGTCAGGAGAGAACAATCCCTGGAGAAGGACATCATGTTTGGAAGAGTGGCAGGTCAACGGAAAAGAGGAAAACCCTCCACCAGATGGATTAACACAGTATCTGCAACAATGGGCTTAAACATAAATAAGATTGTTTGCCTGGCCCAGAATCGGCAAGTGTTTCGATCTGCTGTACATAGGGTCGTTATGAGTCGGACTCGACTCGACGGCACCTAACAACAACAACAACATAACATCACTTTGTTGTTGTTAGGTGCTGTCGAGTTGGGTCCAACTCATAGTAACCCTTCGTACAACAGAATGAAACACTCCCCGAGTGTGCCATGCCCAGCACTATTATCAGTGCTTCTCGGCTATTCATAAGGTTTTAAATGGCTGATTGTTTCAGGAGTGGATTGCCAGGATGACATCACTAGGCTATATACTCTACAGGACCATCAACCTATACACAGCTTATCATTGACTGAAACTTTAATATACAGTACGCGTCTGTACAAATATTCTATTGGTTCTATTCCTCTGGAGAACCTTGACTAATGCACACATCACCTTAAAATTTCAGCTCTGACTTCTTTCATATATGTAATGGTCTGTCTCTGATGTTCCTATTTTTATTTCATTGGTATATTTATTTATCCTTACACTAGTGACATATTAGTGAAAACTTAAATAATCCTGGAAACATGATGGGCAAATTCTACTCTAGTCTGCACATTTCTTTTTCAATAGTATGTTAGCTATCCTTTTTTCTCCTTCAATATTCTTGGCAATTAGCTCTTTTGTATACATTTTATTAGTTGGTCAGATTCCACAAAAACTGTTCAATAATCTTTTCTCGGGCTGGGATTTAGCTCAGTTGGTAGAGCGCTGCGCTGCAGTCTCTGAGGTCCGGAGTTCAATTCCCAGCTCCGCAAAAATGGGAGAAGGGCCTGGCAATCCACTCCTAAGGCAATCCTGAAACAGTCAGCCATTGAAAACCCTATGAGGGTTGCTATGAGTCAGATGCTGACTCAACGGCACCTAACAACAATAATCTTTCCTCACAAATTTATTTTCTTTATGTTTTTTCAGTAACATAAAATAAATCTACACAAATAAGTGTTAAATCATTTTAAAAGAGTGCTG
Source organism: Pedetes capensis (assembly GCA_007922755.1). NCBI lineage: Eukaryota > Metazoa > Chordata > Mammalia > Rodentia > Pedetidae > Pedetes > Pedetes capensis. The sequence goes on along the minus strand of VMDO01012542.1, from coordinate 60,220 downwards.
AGGGAGTAAGGAATGGGTTAACAACAATCTTAAAATTTTTAATTAGCTAGATCTCATTTTGTTTAAAAGTCATGAGTATTATAGCTTACAGGGAACCAGCTAAGAGCAGTGAATATAGATCTTTTTTATTCTATCTCAGGTAGCTCATTCTAAAATCAGGTCTATCTTGAGACAATCTAAGCTTTCAATAAAATCAGTGAGGAAGCAATTATTACGAATCCAGCCATGTTATACAGACTATAGAAAATATAGAACTGGAGTAAAATATGATTTCAGCTGTCTAACAGTTTGTAATATATTGTGGAAACAATTGACAATAAAATTCCAAACTTTGTAGGTCTAAATATGAGCTACTGTGGAATTAGAATTCAGACCGGTAGGGACGTAGCTTAGTGGGAGAGCACTTGCCTAGCAGTCTCAAGGCACTGGTTTTGATTCCCTGCATGGAGAGAGCAAAAGAGTGAGAGAGAAAGAGTGAGAAATTCAGAGAAAAGCAAAAGCAGCATGAATCAAGGAGATCGGGATAAGCTTTGTATTAACAAAAAAGGATTTTAAAAAATGAGAACAAGAGAAAAATCTGTACATAATAGATACTTAACACATATTGGTAAATTGAGTGACATCAAGGAATATTTAGCTGCATGTTATAGAGAGTATATATGGTGATCCAATGGAAAATTCATTGAGGTTTAGTAGGATGAATGAATGAATCAAGGAGAAACTGGACTACAGGTCACTGATTAATCTAGCTTTTTTTTCCTTTTTTATTGGTACTGGGGATCAAACCCTGGGTTCCATACCTGCTACACAAGCACTGTACCACCACACTAAACCTCCAGCCCTGATTAATCTAGTTTTAAAATGATAAAGTTCTGAAAAAAGTGTCACAGCATCTTGAAGAGAACATGATTTGGCAAATTAAAATGTATATTTATAAAGTAATCAATGAAATTAAAGATACATGAATCATAAAAAGAAATTATTACTATAATACACCCACGTGTCTATCAGTTTGTAGTGCTATGGTGGATTGCGTGTTGCTGTGACACTGAAAGCTATGCCACCGGTACTTCAGATACCAGCAGGGCCACCCATGGTGGACAGATTTCAGCTGAGCTTCCAGATTAAGACTAGGGAGGAGAACCTGGCAACCCACTCCTGAAATAATCGTTGTTGTTGTTGTTGTTGGGTGCCCTTGAGTCAGGTCTGACTAATAGCGACCCTAAGTACAATAAAACAAAACACTCCCCAACACTGTGCCATGCCTGGCTCTACTGTCAGTGCGTTTCTGCTATTCATAGGGTTTTCAATGGTAGATTGTTTCGGGAGTGGATTGCCAGGCCCTTCTCCCTAGCCTGTAGTATCTGGCATTCCCAGGCAGTCTCCCATCCAAGGACTAACCAGGTTGACCCTGCTTAGCTTCCAAGATCAGGTTGTTGTTGTTAGGTGCCATTGAGTGGAGTCCACCACATAGCGACTCTATGTACAACAGAATGAACACTCCCTGATTCTGTGCCAGGCACACGATTTTATTAATGCTTAAGCCCATTGTTGTAGATACTGTATCAATCCATCTGGTGGAGGGTTTTCCTTTTTTTGTTGACCTGCCACTCTCCCAAACATGGTGTCTTTCTCCAGGGATTGGTCCCTCCTGACTACATGTCCAAAATATGTAAGATGCGGTCTAGCCATCCTTGCTTCCAAAGAGCACTCTGGTTGTACTTCTTCTAGGACAGACCTGTTGGTTCTCTTGGCAATCTGTGTTATATTCAATAATCATCACCAGCACCATAATTCAAAAACATCAATTCTTCTCTTGTCTCCCTTGTTCAATGCCCAGCTTTCATAACCATATGATGCAACTGAAAATACCATGGCATGAGTCAGGTGCACCTTTGTCTTCAATGTGACATCTTTACTTTTCAACACTATAAAGAGATCTTTTGCCATAGCTTTTCCCAAAGCAATGTGCCTTTTGATTTCTTGACTGCTGCTTCCACAGGTGTTGGAACCACAAAACCAAGTAAAGCAAAATTATGGACAACCTCAATCTTTTCTCAATTTATTATGAAGTTGCATACTGACCCTGTTGTATGGATTTTTGTTTTGTTGATGTTTAGTTGCAATCCATACTGAAGGCTATGTTTTTTGATCTTCATCAGTAAATGTTTTAAATCCTCTTCACTTTAAGCAAGCCGAGTTGTGTAATCTGCATAACGCAGGTTGTCAATGAGGCTGCGTTCATCCTCATAATGTCCAGCTTCTCAGATCCGAGGGTGCTATGGTGGCAAACACTGAAACAATTAGTCCTTGAAAACCCTAAGAGTAGCAAAGAAGCACTGTCAAATATAGTGCTGGAAAATGAAGCCCCAAGCTGGAGGGCACACAGAAGATGACTGGGGAAAAGTTGTCTCCTCTAAGAAGAGTCGACCTTAACTATGAGAACAGAATAAAGCCCCTGGGACTTCCTGTTGCTTATGTAGCACAACTCAAAATGAGAAGCAACGCAATGGCTGCAACAATGGGCTCAAACATAAAAAGATTGTGTGCATGGCACAGTGTTGGGTAGTATTTTGTTCTGCTGTACATACAGTTGCTAAGAGTCAGATCTGACTTGATGGCACTTAACCACACACAAAGTAAGCGGTAAGAAAGGAAAGAGTCAAAGATTACTTCAAATTTTGTCATCTGGATTACATATTATGCACCCAATCCCCCCCACCACACACGCACATACAAAATTAAGAAGTTGGAAAGATTTTCTAACAGGTTTGAGGGGTACTATGATTTGAATATATCCCCTTGAAAACTTGGGTGTTGAAACTTAATGTCCAATGTGAGAGTACTGAGGTGGAATCTTTAAGAATTGATTAGATTGTGAGGGCTCCCTCGGTAAGGAGATTAAGGCCTTTATGAAAGAGGCATCACACAGGGGTTAGGGCCATTAGCGCTTATGGTTTGAATATGAAATGTCTCCCACAGGCTCTTGTGTTGAATGCTTGGTCCCTAGCTCATGGTGCTATTTTGGGAGGTGGTAGGAGATGGGGACTAGCTGCGGGAAGCAGGTCACCTGCGGCATACTTTTGAAGGTGATACCTGGTCCCCAGTCCCTTCCTCTCTCTCTGCTTCCTGTCTTTCATGAGATGAGTAGCCTCTGACTATTCTGGCTCACCATGGTCCTAGAATCAATGGAGACTAGGACTGTGGAATGAAACTTCTGAAACAGTGTGCCAAGTACATAATTGCTTATATCAGGTATTTTGTCATAGCAATGAAAGGTTTGCCTAGTACACTCATCCTTCTACCATGGGAGGATACAAGTTTTCTCCCCTTTGAAGATTCAGCCTTCACCAGACAACTGATTCTGCTGGCACCTTGATCTTTGATTCCCCAGCCAGGGAAATCAAAGCCACCCTAGCACTTGGGAGGCTAAGGCAAGAGGTTTGCTGTGAGTTTGAGACTATCTGGGCTACATAGTGAGTCCCAGGCTACAGAGTTAGACTCCGTCCCAAAATAAATAAAAAAAAAATTAACTAAATAACTCAGTCTGAAGTACCTTGTTATAACAGTATAAAACAAACTAAGACAAGAGGAAAGATGATACTTTTGTTATGGACATGATGAGTCTGAGATAATAGAAGACTAAGAAATTGGAAGGGTGACATGAGAACATTGTTGAGATGTCAGTTAAGTTTTCAAAGCTAAAATTATAGTGGAGATCTCACCTTGAGAATTTAAATAAGGATGTGTTCGGGTGGTGCACCCTGAATGTAACTAGAGGTCCTATTAGGGGCTGCTGCTCAATTTGGGGTGGGGGGAAGTTAATGCATGAATTCAGTTTAATTTCAAGCCTCAAATATTTGAGCACCAACAATAAACCAGCTTGTTCTTAGAAGTTCCTGCCCTTGTATAATTAAAAAATCTAGAAGGCACTAAAATGCTCACAGAAAGTAAGTCATTCTGAAGGAACAAAGTATTGAACATAGGTTCTGGGATGAAAGAAGAACTCTCTCAGCTCAGCCTTCCTCTCTCATCCACCCTTCTCACCCCAAAACTAATCTTGGCATGCCACTCATCTCAGTATGAACTTTTGGAAGGTGGAAAGAACATGCAAGTAATGAGAAACAAGTTGTACCAGTCGATAACTGGAAATAGCTGCAGCAGGAAAAAGGACGAGTAATGATTAACTGGAATGAAAGAAATTAGCTGTCACTATGTGGGAGTTCAGAGGACTATTCCATGAGGATCAGTGAAATGTCCCCTAGAAACGCTCATAATTCAATTGGGACAAATTTAGAAGGGAGGAAGGAAGTTTAGATTCCTCAAACTTGTACTGTGTCAATGACTCTCACTCAACTGGGGACATGGTTTATATTTTCAAATCTAATCTGCACTCTTTCAACAGTTTTACAGGGTTACAAAACTGGTTGCAAATTATAATCCATGTGGATTGTATTCCTTGAATAGCTCTCTTTCCATCTCTCTCTCAAGAAAAACCCAATCTGCATGCAATTCTATACCACAGCTGATTTTGTAGCCCTGTAAAACTATTGAAAGAGTCCAGATTAGATTTGAGAATATACAGTATTCTATATCCTCAAAGCTTGCAGCCGTAGCACTGTGACTTCAGATCCCATCAGATCTCAGAAGCTAAGCAGGGTTAGGCCTAGTTAGTACTTGGATGGTAGACTGCCTGGGAACACCAGATACCGTAGGTTTGGGAGAAAGACCTGGCAACCCACTCCCAAAAATCAATCTGCCATTGAAAACCCTATGAATAGCGAGAAGCACGACAATAGTTTTCGCCAGTTGTACATAGGGTCGCTATGAGTTGGACATCGACTCCACGGCACCTAATAACAAACAACAACATACCCTCAAAGAAAATTTGTGTGCTGGCATTTTTGCTCATCGTAGATTCAGAGCCCTATCGACACTGAGTGTGTTAGCACTAGGATGATAAGCTAATATACTGCTCAGAACAATCCCGTACAAGGCATTATCTTTCTGCCCAACATGATAATAAATAGTGCTTCCATTGAGAAACTGTGCACTATAATGATAACAAATAATATTATGAGTACGAGGTTGTGCTCTATTTAATACTCTTTCTTCTACAATGTTTAAGATATTTGGTAGATTACAAAACATCAACTCCATTTATTGAACATTAATTTTCTAATGAATGATCATGGCAGAAGTAGCAAAAGATATAAAATTTGTAAACTCAAGGAAAGCACAAACCAATATTGAATTTTTAAAAATCTAAAAATTACATGAAATACAGCATAGTTTCATATTCTTAACATTTCTTCTGCCAACCATAAAGGTCATTGAGGGAAGGCGTAATTGTTATTGGGCTCATGTTTTTTAAAGAGGTAGAGAATTTTCTCTTCTCCAATCTCAAGAGAATGGAGGTTAATGTAGAAATTCAGAGAAGAAAGCACTTAACAAAATTTATCATTTGTGTCTCTAATTCCAGGGAAAATAACACATAAATCATTCCAAGAATGGAGATCTCTTTCCTTTGGTGGGGTAGGGGAAGAACAATCATTTTAACTGAATATATTCTTCCTTTCCTAAGTAGGTTTAATATTATATTTTCCTGTTGTAGCAAATCCATTTCTTCCTTGTTCTTCTGCCAGAAGAAATTCTGTTTCAATAATTTAAATGGGAATTTTCAGAATTAAAAGAGAGAAAAAGGCGTATACCAAAAAAGAGGAAGTTATTAAGCCCAAAGTAGCAGATGTGCCAAGGGAACATCGTGGGTCAGGTATCAAAGACAGAGGCAACCCTTAGCAGCTCAAACTGCTGGGTCACCATCATCCCACTCTATTGTAATTTCAAAAGTGGGAAGCAGATTCTAGCCTCTCATAATAATGTATCATTCTTTTACCTGACTTGAATGTTAAAAGGATTCAGTTCTGTGAAAATCTTATGTAGTTTTTGAGCATAGTTATGAATGAAAATATGTTGTTGTTGTTAGGTGCCTTCGAGTCGGTATCCGACTCATAGCGACCCTCTGTACAACAGGGGTAACACTATTGTCAGTGCTTCTCTGCTGTTCATAGGGTTTTCAATGGCAGATTGATTTTTGGGAGGGGGTTGCCAGGTCCTTCTCCCAAGCCTACAGCTCTGGTATTCCCAGGCGGTCTCCCATCCAGGTACTAACCAGGCCCGACCCTGCTTAGCTTCCGAGATCTGACAGGATTGGATGCCACAGGGCTACTGCTGCAGGCAGAATGAAAATATAGTGTACATTTAATTTTAAGATAAGTAACTCATTGTAAATTAGAAAGCTTCCTTTGTTGAAAGTATTTGGAAAATAGGGAAGAAGAAAAGGTGTTCTGGAAAGAATAATCACTGTGAAGCCAAATAGCTCAGGATCAAATTTTGATTTTACTAATTGTGTGATTGGACAAATTTCTTACCTTTGGGTAACTCATCTGCAGTCATAGAGATTAGCATTAATTTTCTGTTAAAATTTCATGGCAGAAGGAATAAAAGACACAGACTCTGCCAACCCAAGGATAGCAAAAACTAATATTGAAATTAAAATGCACAAAAAAAGTTAAAAACAAAAAGCAGTGAAATTTTATATTCTTAAAGTTCTTCTGCCAGGCATAAAGGTATTCAGCAAAATCAGCGTTCAATTTTCTGCAAAGTAACCTGGACAACTTTCAAATTTTATTTACAAACTGAATAGTTTCTTTTTTTAGCTCATCTCTCTGGTGCGGTACTTTCTGATTGCCTGCTAGCAGAAAACAGTTGGTATTTCCTGGAAATCACTTTAGGCAGTTCCACAAGCTTATTAGGTATATTTTCTACTTTACAAGGTGTGCCAAGTGACAGTTTTGCCAATTGTTTCACTACTACACCATGAGTCACCATTTATCTAGCTTGCTATAGCAATTTATATATTGTTGTTTCAGTCTCCACTAATAGTTTGCTCAACATTTTTCCAGGTTTGCTAACAATTTTCTTGCTATTCTTCTGGCTTTTGTTAATAGGTTTGGTTTCCAGTTTTTCTAGCATTAGCACTGGCTGTCTAATCCCAGGCTGGAGTTTAGCTCAGTTGATAGACTGCTTGTTCTGTGCTCTTTGAGGCTCTGAGTTTGATCTCCAGCACTGCAAAAATGAGAGAGGGATGAGGCAGTCACTCCCGAAACGAGCCCAAAACAATCAGCCACTGAAAAGCCTATGGGTCACAGGAAATCACTGACATAATGCTAGGCATGGCACAGTGTTGGGGAGTGTTTCATCTGTTGTACATGGGGTCTCTATGAGTAGGACCTGACTCGATGGCACCTAACAGCAACAAGAAGCCTAATCCTAAAGGCAGTTGTGACAATATCTCACTTTGTAGATCCACATTTTTGTATCAGTTAATTTTTGTTTATAACAAACCACTCCAAAGAATAGTTTCTGTCTCTCTCTCTCTCTCTCTCTCTCTCTCTTTGTCTTTCTTTTCCAGACCGAGTCTCACTTCGTAGCCCACAAATACCTGGACCTTGCTGTATAACCCAGGCTGGCCTTGAACTTGCAATCCTCCTGCTTCTGCCTCCCGACTACTGAGATTATAGACATGGACCACCACACCCAGCTGAAAACATGGTTTTGTTTTTTCTTCACATTGCCGCCTTTCAACCCTGAAAATTTCAAGCTTTAAAAAAAGAAGTTAAATTATTTTTTTCATGTCAAATTCCAATTCCAATTTGCTTATCCTAGTAGAAACAAATCTTAATTATGAAGAGAATAGTAAAAGCCTCAATTTTCCTGAATTTCCTTTTGCATAAACATTCTGCGTTTTGTCTGAGGAATGAATAACAGGTAAGAAAATGTGTGTGCCAAATCCACTGCTGCAACTACTGCAGAGAGCTTGGCTCCAGAGACGGAGAGACCTCATTTTCCTTTCAGACATCAAATTGTCACCACTTTCTTACCTGATAAACTTTCAAGACTTAGCTCATAATCAATAAAGAATAAAATGAATTATTAATATCATTTTTATTTAAAGACAATTCAGATTGGGAATGGTAGTGGTGGTAGGCATGAAAACACTAAGCAAAATGGTTGAAGTCTTTGAAAACAAGACTCTGTTAGCTCTGATTCATTCTATGGCTATAGATAGGGAGGAGAAGCAATGAATGAGTAAAATTTATTGGTGATAATCAGTTTTATGTAGAAAATGTTGTTAAGAGTGATGGTAGTTGACCTGCCCTGTTCTGAGGTGTTATCATGCAACCCTCCCTAACTGGTGATATAGGGGCTAGAGTGGAGCTCAGTTGGTAAAGTGCTGGTCCACACTCTCTGAGGACCAGAGATCCCCAGCACTGCAAAAACGGGAGAAGGACGTGGCAATCCACTCCCGAAGAAATCCCCAAACAATCAGCCACTGAAAACCCTATGAGGGTTGCTATGAGTCAGACCCGACTCATAAACTGGTGGTGAGACAGAGAACACCACACAGAGACAATAGGCACATAAGCTCCAGGCCCTTACCTTTTTACCCATTAAAAGCATGATATGTATTTTCTTCTGCCCCTTTCCTATTTTAACAAATTTTTCATAAAACACCAAATCAGGCCACAGAACCAGAATGTTTACAGAAAAGGAGCCCTTCATAACTGTTGTAGTGTTGTTAGATGCCATTGAGTCTGACTCATAGCGGCCCTATTTACAACAGAACGAAACCCTCCTGACAGTGTGCCATGTCCAGCACTATGTCAGTACTTCTCTGCTATTCACAGGGTTTTCAATGGCTGATTGGTTTGGGATTGTTTTGTGAGTGGATTGCCATGTCCTTCTTCCATCCTTTGTAACCAGATCAGCTAAAACTGATGGAGTTCAGGATGGCCACGCAAATGACCTCTAAAAAAATCCCAAATTCACCAGGATTAAAGAGTAAATGGAGAGAAGGGGTGAGTTGTCACCAAAGAAAAACCCTGTCCCATAAAATGCCCTCTGTAAGTCCCCTGAATCAACTCAGCTGTCAGACAGTCTGTCAGAGCAAAATCACAGCACTTGCTCTTGACTCAAAAATCACTAATTTCAGAGGTCACCCTTTTGAGTAATACATAATTAGTTTCCCACTAGGTTTAGAGTAAGATAACACCCCTGACATGTGGGCTGTGATAACAGTTGTGCAGGTTACTTTGCAGAAACTTGAAGACTGATTTTGCTGAATACTGATTTCACTTGGGCCTTCAAATGTCTGATGGATGACTAAAATGGGATAAAAACCTTCCATTTCTATCTTTATATTGTGTCTATCTCCTGTGATATCTTATCCTTTGGGTCAGATTCTACTCAGCACTATAGGCAGACATGTTGATTATTTAAAAAATGTTTTCTCCAAGACAGAGACAAACAAGGGCTAACATGGCCTATTCCTTATTGGAGCTGGTATGGGTTTCTTCAATCCTACCCTTGTGCTTTTTTTTTGTTTTTTTGGTTTTTTTTTTTTTTTTTTTTTTTTTTTTTTTTTTTTTTTTTTTTTTTTTTTTTTTTTTTTTTTTTTTTTTTTTTTTTTTTTTTTTTTTTTTTTTTTTTTTTCAGCATCTCAAGCACTGAAAGTCCTTCAGCCCTATGACAGAGCCCAGACAAAATCCAGGATGTTTATGCAAGATGATGACACCAACAGCAAGAGGAACTCAGCAGGTCCTCGGTGAAGTCGACCACCCATTAGCCTGCAAACTTTAAGGGCAGGATGTTTGTGTTCAAGAGGGAAAAAATCTTTTGAAACTGTTCTCATGACCAATGGCAAATTACCAAACTTCAGCATACCCCAGCCAATCAATAAAAGTTTGCTTCTCCCTTTGTTCAGAAGGCAACAGTCCAATCCCTCTCTCAATCATTGCTGTCTCCCTTTGGCTCAAGCTGAAGTAGGCCAGCTTGGGCTGTAGTCCCAATAAAGCTTTGCCTGTCTTGTTCTTAAAACAAGGTGAGGACAGTCTCATTTTTGTTGTTTCAATGCCATTAGATCCTATCTCTTGTATCAGTGGTGTTAATTTTTATGATCTATTAAAGGGATTGTCTGTTTTTTCCACTATATTTTTTGTTGTGATAACCTAAACTAACCTACTAAGGTACCGTCAAGTTAGGTCTGACTCACAGCAACACTATTTACAACAGAATAAAACACTCCCTGATAATGTGCCATGCCAGGCACTATGTCAGTTCTTCTCTGCTACTCATAGAGTTTTCAATGGCTAATTTTTTCGGGATTGCTTCAGTAGTGGCCTGCCACATCCTTTTCTTGTTTTTGCAGTGCTGAGAATTGAACCCATGGCCTCAGAGAGCACAGAGCAGCACTCTACCAACTGAGCTAAACCCCAAGCCCTTTCTACTATATGTTTATTATCTTTTTCCTTTTGGCAAAAATGGAAGAATCAATGGAGATACATTAAGACCATGTAAATCTCCTACTCATCATAGATCTAAAATGTATTGATGACCTTGCTTGTTCTAGTCTTTACTATGATGGTTTCAAAATAATAATTTTCTATCTTCAATACTCCCTCTGCACTTCAGCAGTCAGCATTTTATTGTAAAACAGCAGCCCTCTTTGTATGTATGTATTTATTTATTATTGGTACAAGTTCATGGGTTCCTATTTTTCAACTGTTTATATTCTCTACTGTACTTAATCATTTTGATGCTTAAACCATGCCAGATTTGATCAGTGGGAGCCGCTTGGCTTCTATGTCCTTGTGGCATGTTGACAACCTTTTCCTCCTCTTATATCGCTGTACCCCCCTCATCTCTTCTCCTCTCTTCCTCTCCCATCCCCTCCCTTACATCTTTTTTTGTGTGTGTGTGATTACTTTCTGGCATATTCAAATGTTCTATATTCATCATTTGCCTACCTTGCCCAAGCTCTGGGATCAACCATTCTTCCTATAATCCCTGGTTTCTTTCTTTGGGAATAGCATTAGAGACCAAAAGCTGAGCATTGGGTATGCTTGAAGTTATCAGAATTTATTTATTTATTTATTTATTATTTATTTGTAGTTCTAGACGTTGAACCCAGGGCCTCACACGTGCTTTGCAAGTGCTCTGCCACTGAGCTGCACCCCCAGCCCATTTTTTGCTTTTTATTTTGAGGCAGGGTATCATTAAGTTACACAGGCTGCCTTTGGCTTTAAACCTGTGATCTTCCTGCATTGGCCTGCCTAGTCGCTGGGAGTAAAGGCATGAGCCACCATGCCTAGTTTGTTATTAGAATATCTTTTCTCCTAGGTCCTTTCACTGGAAAAAATGCTTCATGTTTATTTTTCTCAATAGTAATTGTCTTCTCCCATTTATATAGGACATCCCTAGCTACTTCTGACTTTTTCATCTTATTTGCACTATCCTTATGCATGCAAAATCCTAAGCAATTCCATATCTATTTTCCAGTGTATAACTGACCTATGCTTTGACTATGCAGTCTCTACCGTCTGTCCATCTCTGAAGCCAAGTTGCCTGCAGTAGTTGCAGCAGCGGATTCAACACACACATTTTCTTACCTGTTATTCATTCCTCATGCTAATTCCTCATGTTCCTTCTTTCTTTGCATATATCACTCAGTCAAGTGAAACTCATTTGATTCTAATAGCTAAAATGTTCAAATTAGTTTTCTCTCTTAGGAGATTCTCATTTATGGTATTAATTTGCATAGTAAACATTTACTTCCTTGACAGTTCCAAGGAAAACAATAGCTTTGTTAGATTTGAATGATCAAAAGTCCTTAAAATCAGCGAGGTTCAACCTAATAAACTATAATATACATAATAGTTTGTCTATTCTAGCATGATTAATTCCAAACTTCTTTCAATTAGGGTAAACTTTTCTCCTGGAAAAGCATGTTGGAAAAAGTTTTGCATGCCAAATGAGACATATAAATGAAGGATTTTCTCATAGAATATTAAAATTTACTTAGAAAAAGACATTCTTTGGACATGTAACATTTGCTGGCTGAAGCAATGTTGTGTCCTAGCAAGCTTATCCACGACTAATTACAATGCACTTTCTTTTAGTGCTCATTTAGTTCAAATGTAAATATTCCAAACATAATTATTACCCTTGGAAAGCTATTGCATGGTAATGGTTGCTACAGTCTGGGAACATTCCAAGTAGAATAGCTCCAGTTTTCTCATTTTTCTATTAATAGTTCTCTCTTTTTTTTCATGTTATCGATGTTTTATGAATACCTATGCTGAATGCTTTTTGTTGCTCTGTAAGAGTTTAAATCACATATATATTAATAATAATTTGGAAAATTCAACATCTTCACAGTCACAAATTAATTTTTCTTGTCATAAACCACTCAACTGATCATGAATTAAAAAGGCAAACAATTGAGTAGAGCATGGTGGTGCACATCTGTATTCCCAGCAACATGGGAGGTGGAGGCAGGAGGATCACAAATTTGAGGCCAGAGGCAGACTGTGTAACTTAGCAAGACCCTGTCACAGATAAAAAACAAAAAGGGGATTGGCAGTGCAGCTCAGTGATGGAGCACTTGCAAAGCATATATAGGGCCCTGGGTTCAGGCCTCTAGTACTGCAAGGGGGAAAAAAAAAGAAAGAAAAGAAAAACAGGCAAAAAATTAGAGACAGATATTAACTTTAATAAAAAGTAAAATGTAACTCAGTTATAATTCTGTATTTTTCGTCTTATTTATCATCAGTTTAGACATGGTTTATAAAATGTTACAAAATGCAAGTTGCAGATACTCTTTACATATACTGATTAAAATCCAAAAACTTTTATGTGTTTTCATCAGAATTTGTTAAAATGTATATAATACTATTCTACTTGGACATCTAGGAGTTTAAAATTGTGCAGGTAGTCAGAGGAGAAATATAAATTGACAACTGTTACCTCATATGTTTCTCACACAGGCAGAAAAGCATGAATTGTTGTAAAAGGAAATATACATTTTGAGTGTTTTCAGAGGTATTTTATCTTTTTCTAATCATAAAAGTCAAATATGTTCACGCTAGACAAATCAGAACAGATGTAGTATAAAAGACATTAAAAATTCTCATAGTTCTTCATCCAAAGACAGAATTAAATTTTTCCACACTTATTATACTTTTATGTTCACCTTGTTTTTTAAAAGTTGTTATAAAATATTTATTTTGCTCCATCATTGTAAATTTTATAAACATTCTTAGTGTGTCCCCAAATTTAGGTGAATAAAAAGGAAAAGTATATTTTAAATGAAATATAATGAGCAAATATATACCATGTCCAAGTATTAAAATGGTATAGTGCTGTGAAACTTTTAAAAAGCAATACCCACATAAAAATAAAAATATATGATGAAGAAAACTTCCCAAATCAAAGAAAAAAGAAAGGATTATTTATCAAATGGTTCTGGCATGTGCCATTTGTATAGGAATCTTGGTTGATAATCTGTAACTCATTGTTTCATTAAAAACATATCAAATGAATTTAAGAATTAAATGTAAAAACTCAAAATATAAAAAAGGAAATGGAAAATAAGACTGAATATCAAATTTCAGCAAGAAGAAAACAATTCTAAAATTAAAATGGTGAAATAAATTACACACACACAAAGATGGATAAATTTGATCTTTAAAAGCACAGTTTCTGGGCTGGGACATAGTTCAGTGGTAGATCATGTGCCTAGCACACAGGAAGCCCCAGGTTCAAAACCCAGCACCAAAAAAAATTATAATTTTTGCTATTCCAAAATATAACCACATTTAAAATATATCAACAAACCAAGGAATATGGGCACATTAAGTATTACAAAATAATAATCCAAAAACATAAATTATTAAAAATGTGAAGTCTTCACTGAATACATTGATAAAAGTTATGAAAACACAATTGCCTCATAGAAATTAACACGTTAACACAAGCAGAAAAGTCTAACATCATCAGAAGCCTTGAAAGATATCATTAGAAGCCTTTAAAAATTATTAAAATTTAAGTATTAGATATAAGGAGAGATATACACTTACCTCTCTTTTTCATAAAGATGTAATAAAATACGCATTCTTGTACTTTTTGGGAGTATAAATTTTTTAAACTTTTTTGTTACTAATATATCAAAATTTTTAAATCACTGTGTGCTTTAACCCAGTAACTCTATTTTTAGAATTTTAATCCTTGAAGAAATTCTTTTTAAAATATTGAAATATTTAAATATTAATTCTCACAAAATAGTTTATAAAAGAAAATAGAAATTACCATGAACAGTAATGTA
>VMDO01012542.1:18236-45896 GCA_007922755.1 Pedetes capensis | reverse complement strand
TATAATAATATCAATCTATTATATTCTCTAGCTAGAGATTGCCAAGTGTATAATAATGTAATAGCTACATTCATTGGCCTTGGAGTTTACTGAGAAATTAATTTAATTTTCAAGATAATATGAGGAAGTGGATGTTATGTTTTCCAGTTTATAAGAAGGATAACTGAAACTTAGAGACTTTGAGTAATTTGTACCAATTTGCAACTTCTGAGTGACAGACCCAGGTCTCTCTAACTTAAGACTTCAAATCCTGTGCTCTTAACCAATCTGAAATAAGAAAGCTATTGAATGTTATTTTAAATTTATATTACAATTGACCAAACTTGAGGATTTAAAGAAAAGTACATTTGAATTACAAATTTCAAATCAGCATTCTTTATTCCCTCTTGCAGACTCTTCAATAAATCTTCTATTGAATTTCAAAGAATACTCCAGAAACAAGAACTCTCATATGACTGTCAGTAGTATTTGTCAAGAGATTAAAAAGACCCTCTTAATATTTTTGCATACATTATGTTTTTTAGCATAAATTTTGTGACTTTGAAATTACGTCTCCTCCCATCCCTGAAATTTCTTATAGTAAAACCTCCCAGAAGCTTCTAGAAATTCCTATATTTTTATACATTAAAAAACTATCATAATGATAAATGATTAATATATCTACTGGGATCACAACAGGAAAAATAAGAGGGAATGATGGACCATTTTCCTCTCCAAAGGCTATTGAGAATTATACTTATGATCTAGAGTTTCTCAACCTGGCTCAATTGACCACATAATTTTAAAAAATGATCATTAATGGATAGTGATGTATCATAAAAAATGTAACTGTACATAACTGCTTATAATAACCATACTGTTTCTTTAAGATAAAGAGTCCTTAACAAAATGGATCCAACTATCTAATTTTCTCAGAAAACTGTACCTTAACAGAAATACTTCATACAAAGAAGGAAAATGATCTGTCTTACTGAGATAAAATCACCCCAGTATCTTGGTGTTCTAATGATTTCTGCCTATTATAGCTGTAAGAATCATCATTCTTGCTTTGCTGCATCATGTTTGCATGTTCATCCAAGTGATAAGAAAGAAAAAGGAAGGAAGGAAGGAAGAAAGGAAGGAAGGAAGGAAAGAAGGAAGGCAGGAAGGAAGGAAAGGGAGGAAGGAAAGGGGAAAAGAAATAAACCTAAATCAAAACACATACTAAAATTTTGGTCTCTTTTCTTCACTGGGACCACAGCATAGATGAGTTTCACTGGGAAGAGGCTCTCTTTCTTCTGCACTCAGTTCATCCGGGGATGCATATATTTTGTCTAAAGCTGAGGTTTTGTTGTGATTTTGAAAGGGTTCATTATAATTCAGGCTTGCAAAGTATTTCCATGTGTGACAAAACATAAAATCTAGATACTCAGAAGATTACAATGAGGAAAATCCGGGAGTGGTTCAGTAAAACTTCATGGCTGGTGAAACTTTCCGTTCTGGCACATTCAGAATTTCTTTCTTTCTGATACTAGTTCCAGCTTCTGCCCTTCGGTGCCAGCTCCTGCTTCTTTCTATTATCAGCAGCTGCAAACCCCAGCCTTTCTTCTTGGCCTACATAGTTCTCTTCCCTTCATCTAAGCTAAATATTGTTTTAAATTCTTTATTTGTATGTATAATATTTTATAGCAAGCCTACAGTTTTGAAATTTTCTTGATATCTTTTTTATTTTTACTTATAGAACTAATGAAGATAAGGAACTTGGAAAACATAGAATTGTAGAAAACAAAATTTTTTTGCCCATATTTCTTACCAATCAAAAACCACGACTATTAAAGTTTTAGTGCATTTCCTTACATTTATCTCTCACTAAGCATTTAAAAAATTAGTTTGTTTTTGTTAAAGAAATATTAAAACATAGAAAATCTTTAAAATTATCCAACTGTGTCTGTGGTGTCTGTGTAAAATTTTCTCTTTCTTTATTTCCTATCCCAAATCTTACTCCCCAGAGACAATCACTTTCATAGTACCCACTGAATGTTTTTAAAGCATTCTCGCTTGTTTATGGTAGCTATGCTTAACTTAAAATAATATATTGCATGTCATGAAAGATGAGGATATCAGGGTAGTTACAGATACTCCTTATTTTCCTCCCTTCTGATTTCCTTTTTTGTTTTGTTTTGTTTTTTTTGTGGTACTGGGGGTTGAACCCAGACCCTTGCACTTGCATGCTTTGCAAGTGCTGGACCACTGAGCTGCACCCTCAGCTCAGCCCATTATTTTTTTACTTTTTTGAGACAGGGTCTCGCTGAGTTACGCAGACTGCCTCTGGTCTTGAAGTTGCGATTCTCCTGCCTCTGCACCAGGCTCGAAGTTTATAATCTTGATACTTCATGACTGTAAGTAACTCTCATATACTGTGTTTATAGACTGTATTTGGAAATGTAAACCCAGGGGAAAGACAGGGAAAAGGCAGTGGGAAGGATCCCACTTTCTTAGCACTTTAACTAATTTCACCAATGATAGACCCATCTTGAATTGGTTTTTGCAAATGTTGGCTCTAAACTTGGAATTTCTGTAGGCATCCTTTGCAAAGGATCTCCTTTACTGCTGGAGTTTGGTGCTGTAGTTTTTCCCTCCTCTGCTCCCTTAGTCTGATCATATTTTGTTTCAGTTTTCTGAATTTCCTCAAACTTTTGGTGAGCTGCTGCCTTCATTCCATGCCTCTCACCTTATGTTTTTAGTCTTTAAAAACATCTTTTATTTTTTATTTCACATGCACTTTGGGAAGCAGAGGGCTAGATGTATGTTCAGTCCATCACTTGGCCACAATTGAAATGATTTTCTCCATCTGGTCATTGCTTGCTTCCAATTATCTTGTTATGAGTTTGATCCTTATTAACTAGATTAATTAATTTAGGTCTTTGGAAGAACAAAGCTATAGGATCGGATCAATATTTATTCAGATGCCAGGGACCTGAGCTCTGTCTCCTCTTTTGTTTTCTGCTATGAGGCCTGCTTCCTTTCGTTGTTTCCATTATTAGATCCATGCTTGCCCCAGCCATGTGCTAATATGGTTCCTATAAACCACTCTGCAAAAAACAAAGAGAAACGGATGAATAATGAGGTCCCATTCCTACTTTATTTATTTACATTTAAAACAGTGCTTTTAGGTGCGCGTGGTGGCATATAACTATAATCCCAGCACTGGGGATGTTGAGGCTGGAGAATCACAAGTTTCAGACCAGCCTGGGCTACATAGTAAGACATTGCCTCAAATTAAAAAAAGGTATTTATTTAGTATCTCCTTTATGCTGGGCCCTTTCTTAAATGGTAGGCCTTCTTTAGATAATAAAACAGAAGAACTTCTGTGCTTGTAGTGCCTATATTCTAGAAGGTGGGGACATGATATTTCCTATTAGACTGCACCTATCAGCTCTGCACAAATTGGCAAACACTGGAAGGGTAAAATGTGTAATGCTGCCAGCTTAATAAACACATCATCAAGACTCCCAGTTAGCTTATCAATACCCAAAACTGCCTTCTAATGAAATACTAAGTGGTTAGAATGTTTGTCCAAATAACCATATTTAAAGGAAGAAAAAATATAATAGTCCATGTCTTAAAATGTAAAAACCAGGTTGAGGATGTAGCTTAGTGGTAGAGAGCTCTCTTAGCATGCATGTAGCCCTGGGTTCCATCTGCAGCAGCATAAAATAAATAAATGAACAAACAAATAAAATTGAAAAAACAAAAAATTAAAACACCACCTATGTCTTGCAATAAAATAATTGGCATATCTAGAAAATAGAGACATGAAACTATTATAAATGATATTTATATAAAGATTTTTTTAAGTGATAAATTTTTTGTAATTATTAAGTGAAAAGTCACCATAAAAATTATGTATATTGTTGGACTCTGTGTGTTAATTGAGTAGTCTCAGCTCAATGGGATAGTATTCCAATTACTGGTCTCAAGTATGCTTTGTTGAATTTCAGATTCATACTATGATAACATTATGGACAGATTCCAGAATATTATGGTTACTGTCAGGTTTTGAAGCACAGTGTACTTTTAAAACTTCAGTAGGAGCAAGAAACATGAAGATGACTGGAGATGGGGAACAGCAGGGAGGTGATACCCCAGCTCTGGTGGAGGGAGAAGGAAGGTAGAAGCTTCTTACATGAGTGGTCCACTGGTCAGGGGTGGAGAGGTGTCATGGGCTCCAGTTCAGCGTATTCAGGCCTGATGTGAACACCCCAAAGGCTGAGCCAGTCTCCAAGCAGGCCACATGTGCTTCTTTTAGGCAATGCTCAGGTCTACCAAGGTCCCCTCTGTCACTGTGAGGAAGAGAAGGGTTTCCCTCAGGTCTACCTGCAGTTCACCCTCCCAATTTCTTCTCTGGCTTCTGCACTGATCACCCAGCAGCCTCATGCTCCTCTTCTCCTCTAACTCCTTCCTCTCCTGTGGTCATGAAACCTTGGAGCCTTCATCATACCCTTTATTATGGCAAATTAAATTGGGGCAGCAGGAGTCCTCTTCTTCTCAGGCATACTATATCTTTCAGCATTATTAGCAATGGTTTTTCAACTCCCACCTTCAGAAATGTCTAGACCAGAAACTTATATTAGTCTTTATGGATGCCCCATAAACAATGAGAAATTTTCCCAACAACTGTTTCAAATGCTTTATTCCAATGGCAACGCAGTTATAAAACAAAGAAGCTGCAATTTACCAGGCATCAATCATAAGTGAGATGTCAATCTCCCCTTCTTAAAGGCACCCCATGAATTCTCATGCATTATTCTCTTCTATTTTCACCTCTCATCTCCACCCACTAGGTTTTGGAAGTGTTAAAACCTTTCCCAGAGAGCCAAGGATGGTTTCTTCTACAGTGGTAAGATTGGTTACACACTTTTAAACTAGTCTTGGTGGAAGGTTTTGAGTCCTAATTATTTACAGCTCAGCTTTGGACAATAGCCACAATAGCTACAATTCCAAGGCAGCAGGAAAAATCCCACACAACATTCCACTTCGCAAGTGGGAAGAGGAAGACTGGAGACAATTTTAAGCATCATAATTTTAACCCACTATGGTATGATGGGCTGGGGTTTTGCTCTGTTGGTAGTGTGCTCCTCTGCACTTTCTCAGGACACAGGTTTGATTCCCAGCACCACACACACACACACACACACACACACACACACAGAATGGAAGGACACTGCAATCCACTCCTGAGGCAATCCTGAAATAATCAGCCACTGAAAACCCTACAAGGATGGCTATGAGTTGGACCCAACTCCACAGCATTTAACAACAACAATATGGTATTATGTCCCGCAGCTGTACCACAGTGGTGTCTTATCCCATCAGAGCTCAGAAGCTAAGCAGGATTGGGCCTGATTAGTACTTGGATGGGAGACTGCCTTGGAATACTGGGTGCTGTAGGATTGGGAGAAGGCAGCTCACTTCTCCCCTTCCCCCCCAAAAAAATAACCCCCCAAAACACAATCAACCATTGAAAACCTTATGATTAACAAAGAAGCACTGACAATAATGGTGGGCATGGCACAGTGGTGGGTATATTTTTGTCCATAGGGTCACTGTGAGTGAGACCCGACACTTAAGGACAACATGGTATTTTTTTGGGGGTGGTTCTTAATTCATCCAACTTTTATGATTTCCCTAACATCTTAGGTAATGTTGTAGTGTCATAGGGCATAGTGTTAGGGTCTACTTGGTTTTTCTTTCCAATTATTAATTTTAGTGTTATGGGTTGGGTCGAGGCAAATGAATTGCTACATTGGTCTTTGTATCCAGGTGTCTGTTCCAGATATCATGAGATACCTTGGCCTTATCTCACTTGTTTCCTCTGTAGTACGGATTACATAATTTTTTAAATGTAAGGAAATTTGACATCACTGGAAAATCAGTCATCAGTTATTCTTAAATAGACATTGACAGGATGGAAACATTTTAGCTGGAAACTACTTCTGGCAAAGGTTGTATGCAAAAAGCCTACCCCTTTCTTTCTTTTCTTTTCTTTTTTTTTAAACAATGATTGTTGTTGTTGTTAGGTGCCGGATCCGACTCATAGCGACCCTCTGTACAACAGGGGAAACACTATTGTCAGTGCTTCTCTGCTGTTCATAAGGTTTTCAATGGCAGATTGATTTTTGGGAGGGGGTTGCCAGGTCCTTCTCCCATGCCTACAGCTTCTGGTGTTCCCAGGCGGTCTCCCATCCAGGTACTAACCAGGCCTGACCCTGTTTAGCTTCCGAAATCTGATGGGATTGGATGCCACAGGGCTACCGCTGCAGAAACAATGATTAGCAAAGTGCTAAACACTGCCACCAGGACAAGGTTTCCTCTTTCCTGAATGCAGAAAGATCTGAAACCACTGTTATTTAATACTGTATTTACAGATCACTAAAACGACTTCAAGTATCACTATTGTGAAGAGGCCAATATTTCAGCATCATCTAGCAGTTACTTATGTAGTGAGAAGGAACTTCAAAATAGTATCTTTTAAGGTTCTTTTCCGGTGGAATCACATTTCCAAAATTGTTTTCCTTCTGATCTAATCATCAAGAGAAAGTTTTCAAATGCTGAGATCAAAGAAAATGAATTTACCAAGGCATCATAATGGTTCAGTAAGAAAAAGAAGGAAAGGAAAAAAAAATGTTAATTCCTCTGTAGCAATTCACGATCTCAGTGATCTGAGAATGTGGGGTAAAACCATCTGAGAAATAACACGCATCATTTTAATGGATTAAAGTTCAAGTCACTGCAAAGCAGCTTATTTTTCATCCGTCACCACGGATACAAAGGACAGCTGAAGTGCAGGCGTCTGACGTCACAGGCGTGCCCAAACCCGCCAGAGGGGCGCGCGGCCGCGGTACAAAGAAAGGCAGCGCGGAGGGGAGGCGGAGGCGGGGGGAAGCGGGGCATTGTTCCGATGAGTCAGAGGTTCAATTGGGAGAGTTAAATACCAGGAGACGGGCGGCCCACCGAGAGCCTTGAAGACTGCCGTGGCCGTTTGCATCGACCTTTCAATAACCTTCTTAGCCAGAAATAGAACCAGAAGGTATATCAGACCGCTCGCCGCTCCAGCGGCACTTTCGATAGTTTAGACCTCATATTCTGTACGGGTTTTAATTTTAGGTAATTAAAAGCATTAGTGATGTTAAGCATTTAAAAATAATGTGGTAGAGCTTTTATTTGCCTGGCTCGACTAATTTAAAAAACCCCCGAAGTAACCGGATACTCCAAGTAACAGCTTGAATCAAAGGAGTCAGCGTCCACTGGGCCATAGGAAATGGTCTGCGCGTACCGAGAAGAACTGGTGTTTAAGGCCTTAAATTCTAATTCGTGAGCAGACATAATTTGTGTTTGGGCTTATTTTAAATTTTGTTCAGTAACTTAAATTTTTGTTTTCTATCAAAATGCAGCGCATCCTTTCTCAGGTTGCCGCGTGGAATAGAAAGCCGGACTCAGGAATCTTGGATTCAGAGGTGTGCTGCTGATGTTTGACAGCCTGATGTCTGGGGAATGTTCTGATGCATGGCATATGATGATTTCTGTGGTGTAAATATTTTCACCATGGCTCATTTCGACCAGTGTGACGTCATCTGGCTTGCAAAGTTGCTGAAATTGTAACTATCAGCTTTTGTGAGCCAGTCCCAGCAGACTCCAGCTCCTCAGTGAGTGGGTTCTAGTCCACTTGTAACACCAGCTGGAGGTGGAATTAGGAGCACCTCACAGTTTCAGTTCCCTCATCTGATGAAGAGGTTAGAGCGGGGCTTAATCTTTAGTGGTTAAATTGTGCCTTGGTTTGCTCTAAGTGGTTTGAGAGAGGATTCTTAGGGGCTACTTATGGAAGGGGCTATTTGGAAGATGCTGATTGTTGGGGTTCAACCTCCTCACATCCATTTTTTTTAGCATAAGTTATTGTTTGAGGAGAAAGGTCTAAGGCTAAGGAGAAAATAACATTAGAGAACCACTTGAATAGTTGACTGCAAGAACCCACTTAAATTTATAAAAGCTGATGATGGTATGAAACTAATGTGGATCAAACACGAATATTATTGGTATCTGTGGACAGTACTGAACTTATAATAGCACCTCATTCTTAATTAAATCTTAAACTGGCTAAAAGAGACAAGTATGTTTGAGTGAAATTGAATCCACAGAATCATGTTTGTTCTTAGGTGCTGTTGAGTCGGGGCTGACTCATAGCAACCCTATATACACAACAGAACAAAACATTACCCAACACTGCGCCATGCACACAATCTTTTTTATGTTTAAGCCCGTTGTTGCAGTCACTGTGTCAATCCATCTAGTTGAGGGGCATCCTTTTTTTTTTTTTTTTTTTTTTTTTGCTGACCCAACACTCTCCCAAACATGAATATCACAGAATCATAGACCTGTTTAAAATAAGGATCTTAAGAGATGATTTCTTCCAACAATCTTCAGATATGCCCAAAGAGTTCATTAGAACTCCCTCAGAAGATGCACCTTGGGGGGTGTGTGTGTGTGTGTGTGTGTGTGTGTGTGTGTGTAGGATAAACAGATTGCAATCAATTTGTACCTCAATCCCTTCCCGCTGCCATGCCCCTTCAACAAAGAAGCTGTTCGTTTGTTTGAAATATGCCTGTTACATTTTAAATTTGGGGCTTCTATGTAAGATTCCCGCCATTGAAAACCCTATGAATAGCAGAAGTAGCACTGACAATAGTATATGTAGGTTTGCTATGAGTCGGATACTGACTCCACCTAACACACCAGCACCTAACAACAACAACATGTAAGATTCCATTTCAGAAAAGGGTTATGCAAAGGGAGGTGCTTGTGGGGGAAACAACGGGTTGATGTCATTTGCTTTCTTAAAAATACCCGGAAATGAACCTCTAAAAAAAATGCCTTGTCCACTGTCTTACACCTTGTAAAATGCAAAGTTGTGTGGAATTAAGGCTCTGTGTTCCCATATCAGCAATATTTTCCTTTTCAGAAGGTAGCTACTTGGGATCACAACTTCCTATTTTATACCTCTGTGTAAATAATCTAAATTTGCATTGTCCCATGAGGTACCATGATCCACATGTGACTAGTGAATACTTAAAATGTGGTTGTTCTGAATTGAGATATTTTGTAACTGTAAAGGAAATACCGGGTGTTGAAATCTTAGTACAAAAAAAGATTGTGAAATACCTCATTGATAATTTTAAAATATTGATTACAAGTTGAAATGATAATATTATAGACATGTTAAATAAATATATTATAAAAATTAATTTGACTTTAAAAATTATTTTAATGAGACTACTGGAAAGTGTGAAATTAAATATGTGGCTCATAGCCTATTTCTATTAGACAAATCAGCTTGAACTTCAGGGTCAGTTTCTTCATGAATTAAAAATGGAAAATGTCTGTCCCTCCCCTTCTCAAGGTTGTTTAAGATTGTATGAAGTAATCTTTGTGAAAGTACTCTAAAGAGTGCTACACAAATATAAGATCACACTTCACCACATTTTAATGCTCATTTGGTTACCAACTGTGATAATTGTTTCCTGTAAGGTGGTAAAAATTGGGTGGAGTGTTGTCTTTTTGCCTTTGTGTGTATGTTTGATTTATTTAAACATTTGGGGCTTAGCTCAGTTGGTAGAGTGCTTGCTCTGCATGCTCTGATGCTCTGGGCTCAATTCCCAGCACCGCAAAAATGTGGGAGAAGGACCTGGCAGCCCACTCCCAAAACAATCAGCCATTGAAAACCCTGTGAATTGCAAAGAAATAGTGACAGTGTAGGGCATGGCACTGTGTCTCTTGTACATAGGGTCACTATGAGTTGAACCTGACTCAGGGGTATCTAACAACGATAACAGTTTACACATCCAGCCTTTGGCTCTTCTCCAGTCATATGTCTGGCCACTTCCTCTTTCAGTGTCCCCCTTCAGTCCACCACCTGCCCCACCATGTCTTCAGTCTTCCTCCATTATGACTTACTAAATGACTTGCTCTGCCTTTCTAGTGTCTGGGTACATCCTAATTTGTTTCTACTTCATATATTTCCTCACCTATCTTTTGCAAACTCTTATGTAACATAATCACCAATTTAAGTTCTTCTTTCTGGAAGCTCACTGGGGCCACTAGGCTCAGTGAAAGCCTCTCATTCAAGTCTTCTTAGCATCTTATGCATGCATTTCTAATCACCCTTATTACACAGTACCTGCAGAGTTTGACTTTTCCTCTTTATTCAGTAGACAGTGAACAGGTGAAGGACAAGTCTCCATTTTTCATCTCTGTAATCTGAAGCACTCAAAATGTATTTAATGAATGAGCCAAGATATTGAAATCAGAAAATATCCATTGCAAATCTGCTATATCATTTTGCTACTTACACCAGAGAAACAGCTGGCTATTTCAGTGTGCCATGATACCCAAATAACAAAAGCACACTTTTTCTTCATCTAGCATATTTATTGTCAATTAAAAAAATATAGTCACTGATTTTAACAGAATTTCCTGTAGATTATTTTCAGTTGAGAATAGGCTATTATTTATTTAGCAAATCAAATTGATAGTCTCCCTTTCAAATTTAATCATGTGAATACAAATAGAACTGCTATGGTTTCTCTTAATGCTATTCCTACTGTCACAGAGAGATGATCTATAGGCAAATTAAAGGTTAATTGGGGAGGAACAAAAGCTGATAATGTGTTTAAAAATGCAACTTTTGGTTTCATTCTTTTTATGTAAGACAAAAGCAGAAGTCTCCCAAATTAGAATGAACTTCATAAAATTCAGATACTATTAACGATTCACCCTCCAATTATAAAAATAAGGAAGTTACTAGTAAATATCTCATGGTTTAATTTCTTTCTTTACTAACAAAATAATTAACTCACATTTCATCAAGAATTAAAAAAATTTAGCCTTTAAACAAAGCAATAAGCAAACAGCCTTCTTCCTGTACTGCAAAGGCAAATGATAACAATCAGATTAGACTAAGTTTGTTTTTATAAGAGCAATCCACTTTTTAAGTCTCCAATTACACTGCAACTTATACCCAACTCAGTTTTTCCTAGACCACTCAGTTTTTAAAAATACCTATTAGACATTGTTTCTAAAAGTTAATGTTACATGCTAACACTCTATTATTTGCCTAGAATCTATTAATAAATTTAAAACAATGTGGACACCAAGAAAATTTTACATTGTTGAATTTTGTTACATGTCACATATTTAGGTAGAATACATAGAACTGCAACAGTGTTGGCTTTTATGATGATGATTATTTAAATAAACAAGGTCTCACTACAGGGCACAGCTGGCCTGGAACTCACTATGTAGCCCAGGCTGGCCTCAAATTTGAAATACTCCTGCCTAAGCTTCCCGTGTTGGGATTATAGGTGTGTAACCATCACATCTGGCTTTTCGTGTATGTGTATGTGTTGAATAGTATTAAATGGACAATTGAATTTAGGATGATTGTACTAAAGATAATTAGACTTGTGTGCTTTTTGAGATATTATATATATATACCAGGACATATATATATATATATATATATATATATATATATATATATATATATATATATATATATATATCTCAACACCTGGAGCACATATCTGTATAGTTTGTATTTATGTCTGTATTTATAGCAGTTCCCCAGGGCTCACATGACCACCTCAGCTCTGCCTCCTATGAGATCAGCAACCCAGTCCATAGAAAAAATTGTCTTCCACAAAGCCTATCCCTGGTTCCAAAAAGGTTGGGGACTGCTGATATATAATATGTCTCTCCTTTGAAAATTATTCTCATTGTAATTTCTGGATTATCTGCAAAGAGAAGGACTACTTATTACCCTCCTCATTAATGTTATGAATCTTACCACACTAGTTTCCTCATAAGGAAAATGGGAATAATTCTATTAGTAAACATTTACAGGAAGATTTTAATATTATCTGTATCATTGTCACACAGCATTAAACAAGACAAAGTCCTGCAGAAAATGAACAGTTAGCAATATAGCCAGCCAATCTGGACTTGCTGGAATATTTATGGAAACCCAGGGATATTAAAAATAAAAGTCCAGTGTACTTAATGATCATTGGCAGAATTTACCTCATAAATATAATCTTTAAAAACAAAAAGCCTGATTCCTACTGAATATATTTCAATCGGCAGACATAAAAAAATGTGGTATTGTTAGCATTGCTTATTTTTCCCCTGAAAATCAGTCCTGTGTAGTATATAGTGAAATGAAATGGCAAATGGCATAATCTGAGGAAATTCTAATCCTACTAAAAACAATTTCAAAACAATATAATATCATGTAAAAACTTGTGAAACTGTTACTACATACTTTGGGTTAACCTTTTAAAAATTAATTCAATAAACTGATTTTTACTTCTGGAGGTTTATAATTCTTTTGGTCTTTTTTCCAAGGTCAAATAAAGTCACTGTATGTTGAATGTGATAGAGTGGATAAAATTGAACATTGTGTGGATCTTGAAAATGTTACACACAATTAGATAATATTTTAGAGATTTCTGACCTTTCAGATACTTTGTTGCTTACCAGTAACTTTATGAACCTGTAGGTGAAACATACTAAAGGTGCTAAACTTGAAACTACAAAATTTGGTATTTAACAATCCTGGGCTTGTATCCTGGTGTTATCACTTCCTACTTTACTATCTCCCGGCAAGTTCTTTAACTGGTCTGGATCTGTTACCTCTAGTATAAATGATGACTAACAATATCTTTAGAATTATGAATGAAGATGGAATAAAATTACACTGCCTGTAACAATTTGAGTGCTGAATAAATGTTAATCTCAGTTTTACCTGTCCTTGAGTGCCAGCCATCCCTATTTGACTCTGGTGAGAGGCATTTGTTCATGCAAATGCAGCATGTTTCTTGAATCTTCCTAGCATCTTCCTTTAAAAGTAATTCACTGATGTTTATTAAAACTACAGAGTATTAACGTCTGGGGTTTAGCTTAGTAGAGTGCCACTCTGTGCTCTCTGAGGCCCTGGCTTTGAACCCCAGCACCACAAAAAACAGGAGAAGGACCTGGCACTCCCCCGCCGCCCCCACTCCTCGCCCCATCAACCAACCATTGAAAACTCTGTGTATAGCAGAGAAGCACTGACATAGTTTTGGGCATGGCAGTGTTGGGGAGTGTTTTGTCCTGTTGTATATAGGGTGGCTATGAGTAGGCTCCATTGCACTTAACAACAACAAAGCATTAACTCTAACAGAATCGATAATAACCATTGAGCTATTTTAGTGGTATATTAGCAAATAGACTTAACTGATAAAAAGAATTTCAGTGCAGTTTTAGGAATTCTCGTCTTATTTTCACTAATCTACAGATACATTGTGTATAACAAAATTACATTTAGTTACAATATTGCTCAGGTGGGTTAGTCTGTAACACGAAGCAAAATATATACTGGGAATAAAATGAAAAGCTTTGAAGTAGTGCACAGGTGGAAAAACGAGGTGAAGTGAGAAGAAATTATATTTAATGGTCAGAAAATTGATTAGAATGTATTTGTATTCAAGAATTAGACTCTGCAGAATGTAGGTAAAATTCAATGAGGAATTGACAATAATGACAGCAGCTGAGTAGGGTCTTAAACCATCTTGATAAGTAGGCTCAGAGAGGTTTGAAACCCTCATGGAAAAGAGGATTTTCTTTTTACCTTCCTTGCCTCCTGCAATTAACACTGTTTAATGCGCTATCAACTTTGAAAGGCAAAAATATGCCATATAACAGCCCTTAAGCTACTGACATGCAGTTTAGAGTATTTCCTTTAAACACAAAGTGTGCAAATCTGTTCCAAAACCTAAAAATCACTTTCAAGCCAAATTCAGGATGAGTTCGATTCACGGAGGCCCAGACCATGAAGCAGGAGCATTAATGTACCACGTCCACATCCTCCTGAAAATCAACAATTTTAGCAGAGACCCAGGAAATACATGTTTGTAATTTCTTTGTAATTTTAGATCGAGAGAATTCCAAAAAGGAGGCTAGACACTTTCCAATCTTCTTACTTACTTAGTCTCTAATTTTACAATTCGTTTCACAAACCCCCCTTCCCTTCAGCCCGCGTCCTTCCCTCCTCACACAGGGGCCAGAAGGCGCACTTCGCTCGGCTTTGTGGAAGGCAGCGGGCGCGCCCAGAGGAGAGAAGCGGCTAACAACTTCCCTCGCGAACAGAGCTACGGCCTGCGCCGTCGGCCAATGACCGCCTTCTTTCGCACTCGTCGTCCCGCCCTCCAGTTCCACTAAAGCCAATAGAAAGGGCCATCTGCAGACAAGCGGCCAATGGGAACTCGGGGGAAGGAATCATTGGCTGCGGCCATTCCGCGGTGCAATCTGGCCTCGCCTCCGTTACCCTGGAGCCGAGGTCGCCGTGCCGCTGCTACCCAGGAACCGCGCTCCCATCCCAGTGTTCAAAACTTCCCCGACCCGGGCAAGCTGCGCACCACTCCGAGCTTTGACAGGAGCCAGGCGCCAGCACTTTGGCGGCCGGACGTCGGGGCTCGGGCAGGGAGTTCGGTCCGGGAGGGAAGGCAAGAAAGCCGGACGCCGCGTCGGCTCTCGTGAGAAGCCTGGGCGGGTTGAGGGGTGGGCTTGAGGGGGGGCATGGAGACGTCGGGGACGGTGGGGGTGCGAGGCGACACTGGGGCTGCCCCGTGGGGAAGCCGGCCACCGGACGTTGGTGGATGAGGGCTTGCGGTGGAGTTACTAAAGCGGCGAGGATGAAAGGATTAGAGATGGGGGAGGATTTGGGGACTCGGGAGAGAAGAAAGTCCTAGGAAAGTAAGTGGAGAGCTCAACAGGTGGGGGTCTGTTGGGAGAAGAAAGCTGGGGAAGCCTTGTTTGTTCGGAAAGAGAAGGAAGGAAGCACAGTGCAGGCAGATCTAGAGAAGGGGCTAAAGTTATTAAAAACAAAGGTCCTGGAGGTCTGTGGAGGCTCAAGGTGGGAAAGGAGGGACAAGGGCGACAAGCCAAGGAGGCTTTTGGTAGCTCAAGGATAACGGTGGGTTGATTACTGTTAGGCTGGGATTAGAGTGGAAAGGCACTTTGTCCAGACTGAATTTTTGACACATTCTTCAGGGATAGAATGAGAGGAATAAAGGCAGTTAGCAACAAACAAACAAACAAACAAAAAAACCCACGTCTTGTTGGCATAAGTGAGTTGAAGTAAGTACCCAGGTACTTTGTGCTTTATGTGTGGTTAACATTGGTGAGAGAATCTAAACTCTTTTTTCAGTTTCTAGCCTTGAGTAAAGTACTGACATCAATCAGTGACAAGTTACTAGCATCAGTCATTCCCCAGCCCATTTGGAAATGGGAATAGTAAATTTGCTGTAAATTTTATCGAGCTGGTGTGACCTGTACTTAGGTAAATGAAGAAAATAAGATGATTTTGTTAAAGTAGATTTGTTTTAGGATTTGGTTTGTGTCTTTTCTGTCATGGACTCCCCTCTACTCCAAGCTTGAAGAACCTTTTGGCTCCTCTGCCTAGGAAAGCACATTTGTGCACCAATGTGTTTATGCCCAACTTTTGCCTTCAGGATTAGCTATATCTGGGACCAAAAGTCATATAAATAATGAGGGGAGAGGCTACATGCATTTTGGGAAAAGGCAATTTCTATTTTTTTCCAGTTATTCCACATTTGAATTTTATATTTTTAAAATAATTCACTTTTGTGATTTATTACATGTTGACTAGTGTGTTTATTCAAATGGATAATAGAAAGTTATTGTTTTGATTCTCTAAGTTGATAGTGTTATTCACATATCAAAAAGCAATTGATGTTTTAGAAAAGCGGTTATTCTTTTGTCATAGGTTGCATTATTTCTCTTAAACATGTTATGGAACTGTAATTTTTAAAGACACAGTAGAAGCCCATTACAATAAAACATGCTATCCTCTCTCCTGGTTCTCCTCCTTCCTGTCATTACCTCCTTTGTGGGATCCTCATCTTCTGCCTTATAACTCCATCTTCTGTTTTTTTTTACTGTGTCCTTTTCTTGGCTGAGTTCTTCTTTTCACTTGGCATCTACCATCTATATTAACATACTCTGTATTTTGTATCTCTGTCCTAGAATTCTTATCTAGTTAAATTTTGGCATTTCCATGTAAGTTTTCCACAGGCATCCCAAACTCAGTGTATCCAATATTGAACCCATCACCTTTCCCTATTCCAAGGGAATGGTACTGTATGCACCCAGTTTTGGAAGTTCAAAACTTTGAAATTCATTTGGGTTCTTCTCTCTTCTTATATTCCATATTTGATCTGTTACCAAGTCTAGTATATTTTATTTGATAAATGTTCCTGGAATTATGTACTCTTTTTCTCTTTAGTTGTGTTATTGTAGTTCAAGCCTCCTATACTAGGGCTGGAGATGGATCTTTGTAAATGTCCGACATATTTTAACTCTGCTGTTGTTATGTGCCCTGGAGTTGTATGTGACTCATAGGGACCCTCATAGCGTTTTCAGTGGCTGATTGTTTTGGGATTGCCTTGGGAGTGGATTGCCACATCCTTGTCCCATTTTAACCCTACCAGAGCCTTGGTTTTCAGTCAGCTTCTTAGTGTTACTTACAGGTGCTTCATGTAATTGTCTCTTCCACCTGATCCAGACTTACATCTTATTACTTTATTACTATACCCAGACAATGCAGTCATTTTAAATCAGCATTATCCAATACAAACATATTTTTCAGTAGCCTCACAAAGAAAATACAAACAAGTAAAATTAATTTTAATATACTTTAACCCAATATATCCAAAATATTGTTTCAGCATGTAATATAGAAATTATTGAAGAGATTTTGTTTTTATTGAATTTTCAAAATCTCACATATATTTTACACTTACAGCGTTATCAGTTCTGATGAGCTACATTTCAAGTGCTTAGTAGCCACTGTGTTGGACAACACCATTGTAAACTACTTACAGTCTGAAGATATACTATTTTTTTTTTTATGTTTTTTCCTCTTACTGTAACATGTGATGTTTCCTCTTATTGAAAAAAAAGTCTTCCTGCACCAATTCCTGCCTTTTGCTAAACTCATTTACCACTGCTTCCCCCAACACATAAATACTCCTTCCCCTAAAATTATACTTGTGTTTAACCTCTGTTGATACCTTAAAACTTAGGCATTGTATCCTCTGGAAACCTTCCCAGACTCCATCCTTTAATCTTAGTTCTGAGTTTACTTAGCTGCCTCTACTTCCTTTTACCATCAGTACCCTTGATCTGTTGCATTATCTTCTCTATGCTAGGAATTTCTTAATGGGAGATCAGTGGTATCTTAGTCATATTTGTATTTCTACCTCCATCCATGATATAGTGCCTGACACTTAGTAGGTCTTCATCAAAGGTCTTAGGAATGAATGAAAGAATATTCTGTGATGTTTTTATTCTGTTGACTAATCTTTGGGAATAATTTATGGCAGTTATTCTTCCATTTGACTGATTGTTTCAAAATGCTATTTAAAAGAAGTCGGTTATACATTAAATTTTAATCTAGCATTCACTGTGGTGTGAATGATCATATGTAAAATTATACTTAAAACCCAAACATAGTTTAATATTTAAAACAATTAAAGTTTTATTTTAACCAAACAGTTCTATTTTTAAGTAAAAGTAGGTGTTGTTCAAATTAATATAGTAGGATAAGAAAATTGTTCAGAAATATGCAGGAATGTGTAAACAGAGGAATATGAAAACTGTTTTCTAAATTTGTTTCTTAATATTTTCTCCTTTGTAAAAGAAATAGTTGTAGTTTTAATGTAGCAATGTAGTTTTTTACCTTTATCTCATCCTTAGATATTTTCCTTTTGTGGGAGATAGATCTCCTTTTTCTATTTGTCTCTCTTAGTATGTTTTCATTTTGCTTGTTTAGTTGCCTATTGTATGAGCTCTTTTGCCAGCAGCAAAGGTAGCCAGGCAGCAGTGTTTTATATGTTAGGAAATTAAGAGTTCTTATATTTTATACGGTTTTTTACTTATAAATCAAAAGTCTTTCATAAAGTCATATGAATTAGATAACCATTATGATATTGTATGCAGTGGTGTTTATAGCTTACAGTTTGCTTTATGATTCATTTGAAACTGGATATGGATGAAACATTCTAGCACTAAGAAACATTTGGTAATTTTTTTTTTAAACTTGTTGCATATAACCTATACTGTTTGGGATTTTCTCCTTTAACAGAAATTTATTTTTGGATGAAAAATGATAAGTACACTGTATTAGGATTGATAGGTTTCTAGCATTGCTATATTGATACTCTTGGTCATTTTTAGAAAAGAAACAGTGCTTAGGGATTGAAATTGGGAAGCTTTATAGCTTTTCTTTTTTGTGTTTAGCTAGTTAATTCTTATTCTTTGATTATAATTGAAAGCCAATGAAATACACAAATCATCCCCCACACATACACATTGATAGGGAAAACAGATGAGCAATTGATAATTCATTCTTGGTCACTAAGAACTAATTTAAATTAATTGGAGAATTATGCATGAAACAAACTATTAGTGTTCTTCTAATCTGGACTTTTTTCTTTGAAGAGAAAGAATAATTTTATTTAGTAATATGACTACATTAGTCAAATAGAAATTACTAATGCAGATGAAGGTAAAATTTATTTCATTTGAAGCCTTATTTTGCCTATCAGTTATTTAAAATAAACTCATAAAATTGCCAACTGTATGATCTGGTTGTTCTGAGCAAAATTTTTTGATTTGTTAACTTTTCTCTTAGGAATTTTAGGGATTTAAGTAAGTCTTAGGCAATTATTTTGCAACAGGAGAATTAACATTTCCTATAGAACATATAGGCAAATTTTATAAGATGAAACTGTTAATATTCTATTTGAAAAAGCAATATAGAACATTCATTTCACAAATAATGAATAGTGTTGTCATTATCATGGTGAACTAGATAGACAAGATTTCTGTTCTTGTGGGTCTTACATTTAGTAGGATGGGTTTGTTGTTGTTGTTAGGTGTAGGAGGGGTAAGACCATACATGTAAGATTATTTTCAATGATAACAAGGTCTATGAAGAAAATAAAACAAGCTAATAGGATAGAATGTCTGGGCTCACTTTAAAAGAATTATAAGTGGAACCATTTTTCAGAAGATGGCATTTGTGCTGAGAACAGGAAGAAAAGGAGGAACCACTTTTTGTGGATTTATAGGTAGAGGGTGCAGCAAGTACCAAGTTTGGGCATGATGGAAGCACAAAAAAAGGCCAATTTGCCTGAAAAAGCAGATGAGAAGGATGGCATGAGACAGGATAAAGAAGGAGGCAGAAGTGCTTGTACATGTTTGCAGCCCTTAAGGAATGTGATGGGCATACTGGGGCACTTGAAGTAAGTTAAGTAGGAGAGCGGTGCTATATCTGAGCTCTGTTTCAAGTTGCTTTTTCTAGCTGCTTTGTGAAGCACTGACTGGGAAAAGAAGCTTAAAAAAGCATATCAGGAGGCTATTGCAAAAGTCCAACTGAGAAAAAATGGTAGCTCAGATTTGGGCAGCAACAGTACAGATGGTAAGAAATAGATCTGGAATATATTTTGGAAGTTAAACCATTAGGTTTTGTAGATGATTTAGCTGTGAGAACTAAGGGGATAAGGAACCCAAGACAATTCTAAATTTGTGACCTGAGTACTGTTAATTTAGTAGCAGAGGTGCCACTTAATGAAGTCAGAAAGATAGGAAAGCATTGGGGTGGAAAGGAAATGATTTCACTTTTGAACATGTAAATTTGAAATGATTTGTCATATTTTGAGTTTGGAAGTCAGATGAGATCACCTAGGAGAAAGTGTAGGTAAAGGAGAAAGGGCCAACATTGGTGCCCTAAGTATTACAAAATTTGGAGATCAGGAAGAAGATGCATATTCAGCATTTGCATATTCAGCAAAGAAGGTTGAGAAGAGACAGTCACTGGGGTAGTAAGAAAACTAGGAAAGCATATAGCTATAGAAACTAAGAAAAGAGAAAGTTTGCAAAAGGAGTAATTGGCTGGTTGTGTCAAACATTGCTGTGAGATAAAGTATGAATAAGATAAAAAAAATTGGCTGTTGGCTGGGTGTGGTAGCTCATGCCTGTAATCCCAGTGATTTGGGAGGTGGAGGCAGGAGGATCACAGGTTCAAAGCCAGAGGAAGCCTGTGTGATTTAGTGAGATTCTATCTCAAGATTAAAAAATGAAAAATTAGCTGGGGGTGCAGCTCAGTGGTAGAGCACTTGCAAAGCATGTGTGAGGCCCTAGGTTCAACCCCCAAGTACAACAAAAAATAAAAAAAGGAAAGAAAATTGGCTGTTGGATTTAGGAAGATGAATGTCATTGGTGATCTTGACAAAAGCCATACAGTGTAATGGTGGACATTAAAAAGCTGATTGGTGTGGGTTCCAAAGAAAATGGTTGGAAAAGAAGTGGAGATAACATTCTAGATTATATATTGCTCTTCAAAAAATTTTAATTGAAAATTGTTGATTGGAGTAGAGAAATTGGGTTACAGATGCCAGAGGATGTGGAGTCAAGCATCGGCTTCATTGGCATCTCTGCTGATAAGGAATGATTCTGTAGAAAGGGTGCAATTTTTTTTTTTTTTTCGGTATGGGAGGTTGAACCCAGGGCCTTGCGCCTGCATGCTCTGCAAGTGCTGGACCACTAAGCTGCGGCCTCAGCCCATTTTTTTGTAACTTTCTGAGACAGGGTCTTGCTAAGCTATGCAGACTGCCTCTGGTCTCGAACTTGCGATCCTCCCACCTCTGCCTCCTGAGCCGCTGGGATTACAGGTGTGTGCCACTGCGCCTGGCGAAAGAGTGCGATTTTGAGAGCATAATCTGAATAAGGAATGGTTCCTTAAAAGTCAGTTTTCACAAGTGTCTAAATTTTCATTCTTGAGGATAGCTTAGCTATTTGAAATGCCATAATTCCTAAGGATTGCTTGTTTATTAGATGCTGTGATAGATTTTAATGTAGTATGAGATGATACAGTGTATGTGGGTTAGAAATACCCACCTTATTTCAAAATAGAATAACGTTATTTCAATATAAAATTTATCAAAAGTTTGGCAAATTAAGAAAATACTCTTCTGCGTTCCTGGGGCTGTTCTTGAATTATCATTCAGTACTTTCATTTAATTAGTATGTAATATTTTTAGGGAACATGTAAAGGATACATGCATAATTTATTGTGACTCTTCTTTTTCTTTTCATTTTCCTTTCTTTTTTCTTTCCATTTTTTTTTTCCAGTATTTGGGGGAAGGTCATCGGATATCCTAGGCAAGTATTCCACCACTGAGTGGCACCCCTACATCCTTTTTTATATTTTATTTTGAGACAGGGTCTTGCTAAGTTACACCAGCTGCCTCTGGCCCCAAAGTCAGGAGCCTCCTGTCTCAGCCTCCTCAATTGCTGGGATTACAAGTGTACACCACAGTGCCTGGGCAACTGTTTTTCTTAATTGTCTATCTTTTATGGATGAGCCAAACTCTTCCTTAAAAGAACCCTTAGTGTATTCTTGCTCTTCTTGGTTTCCTCATTGTCTGAAATGCCATCTGTATTTTCAGTAATTTTTCTTGACCTGATAAGTACATGAATTAAGTAGTAGCTCCATAGACTTTGGAAAATTGGTTGTTTATATTGAATTGTCCAAAAGGGTGAGAATAATTTTTAGAAATAACTGGTTTAAACATAACTTATATTTGTTGTTAAAGACATAGGCATAGGTTTGTCCATGTATGTTTGTCTCTTTTTTCTTTGGAGATAACAAGTAATAATGAAGAAAAAAATGTATAACATTGAAGGAATAACAGAGTACTCTCAGTAGACAAGAGATTGCAACACATTTTTGTAATGGATGAAACAAACTGGAACAGAGAAAACTATGTCCCAAAATACTTAAGAGGGTGCTATAGCGAAGGAAGATTCTGATGTTTCCAATAGAATCTCAGAATCTTTGGGATTTAAAAGATTAGAGAGAAAGGATGGTTGAAAATTGGAAGGGAAGAATAATTAAAAAACTATGTATGGCACAATTGTGTTGCCTTTCCCACCCAAACCCAGTCACAGTGACAGTCACCAGAAGACCCCATGCTTCCTCAGTACTCTCCCTCTTTCCCATGAAAGAGGTCATGTCTTCTGGAAATACAAATAAATGGAAAAGTAGTATTGTCATGGTGGACATTTGTATTTTTGAGATGGATTGTTGGCATTTTATCCTAAAGCAAAATGTGCCAGTCAGAGAGCCTACTAAATGCACAGGGTTTCCATTTACTCATCTTTTTTATTCTTTAAGTATCAATGGTCAACCAAAAATTATTTTCAACAAAATAAAATTAGCAGTGTATGAATTAAAAGCCTAAGATAAACAGAAAAACTGACACCCCGTAGAACAAAGATAATTCTTGTAGCAGAAGAGACCTTAAATAGAAAATGTATATGTAATATTCTCAGAGAAAGTAAAATATTCTGCCTCAATAAAACAAGAACAGAGTAATTATTTTAGAAATTAGAAAACAGTTATTGGACATGAAGATGTTGACCTAATTTTAAAATAAACTATGGTAGATAGAGGATGAATTGACTAAAATTTTTTGAAAATAG
Source organism: Pedetes capensis (assembly GCA_007922755.1). Lineage (NCBI taxonomy): Eukaryota > Metazoa > Chordata > Mammalia > Rodentia > Pedetidae > Pedetes > Pedetes capensis. Next base: position 23,258 of record VMDO01012542.1, on the reverse strand, counting down.
GACAAAAAGACAAAGAACAGATCTAAATCACATACTAGAAGATGTTTCAAAAAGAGGAAATGGAGGCTAATTATTAAAAAAGTAATATAAGAAAAGCTGTTGTGCTTAATGATACAAGTTTCCAGATTAGAAGAGGTGGAGAAGAGAACCCAACAAGATGAAAAAAGGTCCTCACACTTATACATATCATTGTGAAATTTTAGTATAACCGGAGAGAAAAGCTTAAAAGGACCATGGGAAGAATAAAAGAAAAAAATCCTATAAAGGAATGAAAATCAGATAAACATAACTAGAATGAAAGCTGCATAAAGGCAAGAAATTTTCATTTTCATTACTTTTTTGTAGTGCAGTACTGGGAGGCTGAACCCAGGGCCTTACGTATCCTTTGCAAGTGCTCTACCACCAAGCTGCACCTTGAACCCCTTTATTAAAATTTTTTATATTGAGACAGATTCTCACTGTTATGTCAGTTGCCTCTGGCCTCAAACTTGCCTCCTGCCTGCGCCTCCCGCATTGCTGGGATTACAGGCATGTGCCACCCTGCCCAGCTGAAAATGTTTTTAGTAAAGAATGATAACAGTGTCTCACAAGAAACACTGAAAGTTTAAGAGACAGTGGAGCAGTATCCTCAAAATTCTGAGATAAAATGACTTAACCTACAATTTACAACCCATGGAAACTATCAAGTGTGAGGACAAAACATAGGACTTAAAGCATTTATTTCCTAAACCATAAACCCTTTCTGAAATAGTTATTTAAACATACAGACCAGTAAAATGATGATGAAAAGTAATAAAGATGATGACATTGGCTACAAAAAATGCTGCATTAATCAGGAGTCCAATAAAAGTAATTCCCAAATAATAGCATTGCAATGGATCTAGAAAGTAATTGGTTTGAGTTAGAATTGGGAATTCAAGAAAAATGTCTTTAAGAGGAAAAATGGAATAGATTTCAGACTATTGATAGAATGAGCAGGAATTTTGTAGGTATTAGTGATAAGAGGGCTGGGATTTAGCTCAGTTGGTAGAGTGCTGCTCTTCAGTCTCTGAAGTCCTGAGTTCAATTCCCAGCACCGCAAAAATGGGAGAAGGACATGGCAATCCACTTCTGAGGCAATCCCAAGACAAGAGACAATCAGCCATTGAAAACCCCTATGGGTCGGATATGACTCGACAGCACCTAACAACAAGACATAAAAATCTTGCTTTTTCCTTTCCACGAGAAAAAAAGGCAATGAGAATTCTGAAAAAAAGCAACAACAATAACAACAAAAAACCCTCTGCATAACCAACATGTAATTGTATGTTACATTTAAAATGAGGAGTTTGTTAAACTCTCATCTTTCATTGTCCAAAATTGCTAATTCATAAAATAGTATCCTTTGGAAATATGTTCCATAACCTCTAGTGGATAGTTGAAACTGCAGATGTTGAGCTCTATACATTAAATATGTTTTTTCCTATACATACTTACCTGTGATAAACTATAAGTTAGATGTAATAAGAAATCAACAATAATAAAATAGAATGATTATAAAAATACTGTAATTAAAGTTATCTGAATGTGGTTTTTCTGCCTCTTGAAATATCTATACTATAGATCTTAGCAACCTCAGCATATGATTTTTTTTCCATATTAAGTGAAGAACTTTCACTTTTTTACTTAAAGGAAACATGGCTTCACTTTACATATCCAAATTGCAGCATCACTTTGCTTGTACTTTGAGGCCCGTATTAAGTAAAATACAGGTTACATGCCATAAGCATTGTGATATTGTGACAGTTGATTTGATAATCAGGAGGGCTAGTAAGTGACCAATGGTGGGTAGTATATGCAGTGTGGATACACTGGACAAGAGGATCCCAAGCTGGACAGAGTGGGATGGCATAAGATTTTATCATGGTACTCGGAACAATGTGCCATTTAGAACTTACAAATTATTTCTGGAATCTTCCATTCAATATTTTTGGACCCACTTGACCATGAGTAACTGAAACCATGGAAGGCAACACCATGAATAAAGGAAGACGACGGTAAACATAAAAGTATGTACTATTAAAATGCTCATCTAAGGAGCAGGACTCAGAAAATGGGGCAGTAGATATTCCTTTTTTATTGTTTAACTGTAGATATACTTGGGAGGAGGGGAGAGTGCCGTTTTGTGGATTCTTCCCCTTTGCTGTAAAAAGTTGATTGGCACCTCTGGTTTACATAGGATAGGTCAAAGGGAGTTACTTCTGTATACATAAATGTATACCAAATGAATCTTTATTTTTACTATACAATCAACTTCTTCTCATTAGATTTCAAACTGAAAGTCTTTAACAAGGAATCTGTCAGAATTTATTGAGCATTTGAATTACAAGTACAATTGTTGATATTTACCAAGTACTTAATTGTGTGATCCTGAACTATCTCATTTAATCTTCACAATTCTCTAAATAGTTATTAAGTAGACTCATTTTTTTTGTTGTTGTTGTTAGGTGCCCTCGAGTTGGATTTGACTCATAGTTGCCCTAAGTACAGCAGAACAAAACACTCCCCAACACTGCATCAAGCAACAATCTTTTCATGTTTGAGCCCATTGTTACAGCCACTATGTTTCTTCTCATTTTGAGTTGTGCCACATCAGCAAAAAGAGGTCCGGAGGCTTTACTCCATTCCCGGGATTAAGGTCTACTCTACTTTGAGGAGGCAATTCTTCCCCAGTTGTTTCTTGAATATATTCTAGCCCGGGGGGCTCATTTTCTGGCATTATATTTGATAATGCCTCTCAGCTATTCATAGGGTTTTCAATGGCTAATTGTTTTGGGAGTAGGCTGCCAGGACCATCTCCCTAGTCTGTCTTACTCTGGAAGTTCAGCTGAAACCTGCCCCCTATGGGTAGCCTTGCTGGTATCTGAAATACAGGTGGCATAGCTTTCAGCATCACAGCAACTTATGAGCCCCTGCCCGCCAGCATGACAAGCTGACAGACACATGGGAGGGACCCATTTTACAGCTAATTCAAGATGTAGATTTAGGTTTGAAAGATTAGGTAAACTCCAGATTTATACAGCTAATGAGTGGCAGACTCACTCACTTGGTTTTACCCATTACCCTTTTTCTCTTGACTTTTTTCCCCCTGTGTGGATTTTCTGTCATGATTACAGACTGAAAGATTCAGGCTAATTTATGTTTATTTTTAAAATATTAGTACTTGCCATTAGAGTTGGTAATTTCAGATCCAGTTACAAATTTTCACAAACTCAAGTTGGTGGACATGAGTACATCATACAAGGTCAAAGTTCTAAGTGTGCATTGGGAAAATAGCTCAGTGGTTGAGTGTGTGCTTAGCAAGGTCCCACATTGAATCCCCAACACACACACATCTAAGTTCGTATTTTTACTTATTAAAAAATCTTTTTATTTTAACTAAGGAAAATTTCAAACACATAGAGAAGTAGTGGTATCAGGATAATGAAGCCATAAGTCTTGACCACCTAGTTTATACCATTACTAACTCATGGCCAAACTTATTTCATCTCTATCTTACTTCCCCCTGCATTATTTTGAAACAAGCCTTAGACATTATTTAGTTTTATCTGATATTTGACACAATATTTGAACAAATATTTCCAAAATATTTGAACAATAATATTTCCAAAAGATAAAGATTCTGATATTTGAACAAATATTTCCAAAAGATAAAGATTCTTCACAAAACCAAACTACAATATCATTATCTTACCTAAAGCAATAGTAAAAATGCTTTAATTTTTCTCAATTATCAGTCAGTATTTAATTTTTTTCAATTATTTTTGTTTCTTTGATACAATTTGTTTGAATCAAGATTGAAATAAAGTCCATAGGTTGCAATTTGTTGTTTTTTTTATGACTTTCTTAATATGTAGACACCTGCTACATCTCTTTTTGTTCTACTTGTAATTTATTCATTAAGGAGATCCTTTTCCTGTACAGTTTGCCTCAGTTTGCTGATAGCTTCCTTTTACCTCAGTCCCTTATAGTTTCTATAATTTATCCTTTATATTTAGAGACTTAATCAAGTTCAGATTTAATTTTTTGGAGGGGAGGACATATTACTTTAGAGATATTATTGTGTCCTAGAGGCGAATGACATCTTATTATTTCTTTTCTATGGTATTAGAGCCATAATTGACCATTATCTTGCTTCATTATTTCATTAGTGGTTACAAAATGGTAATGCTCCAATTCTTTCATTTTAATATTTACTTTTTCATTTATTAGCCAAAATAATTATATCAAGGAATGCTTTCATCTTCTGCTTTCTGTGATGCTGCTGCTGCTGCTGCTGCTGCTGCTGATTTTGGCAGTACTGTGTCATTGAACCTAGGGCCTTGCACTTTTCTGCTCCACCACTGAGCCACACCCTAGCCCTCTTTTTTATTTTTTGTTTTGAGACAGGGTCTTGCTAAATTGTGCAGGCTGCTTCTGGCCTCGAACCTGCCATTCTCCTGCCTCAGCTTGAGGATTTGGGATTACAGGCATATGCCACAGTACCTGGTAGTATTTTTGTTTTCTGGGTGATACAGTTTATAGCAATAGATACATGTTTGATTTTATTTTTCCCTTTACATATCAGTTTTCAAGTTAATGAGTTAGTTCCCTAGGATCTTCCAGTGGTGGCTAGTTTATTTTAGAATATCATATGAATTTATGGATTTAAATTCATTTGATGTGTTTTAATCCCTTGCTGATGTATTTCCTATAAGTGATGAAATTGCCCATCTTTGGCTAATATAAGCCTCTTCAAGTTGGCTGTGAGAATGCTTTCCCCCTTTTTTAATTCAGTACTGTGAGCTTCAACCCAGGGCTACAAGCATCCTAGAGGAGTACTCTATCACTGAGCTGCACCCCCCAGTGCTGCCCTCCCCTTGTTTTCTGGTTTTCTTTTGTTTTTTCTTTCCTTGGTGTTTTTTTTTTTTTTTTTTTTTTTTTTTTTTTTTTTTTTTTTTTTTTTTTTTTTTTTTTTTTTTTTTTTTTTTTTTTTTTTTTTTT
>VMDO01012542.1:0-18136 GCA_007922755.1 Pedetes capensis | reverse complement strand
CCTTTTGACACCCCAGTAGTAGTATTTCATAGCTTCCTTGTTTTCTAATATGGCCAGATCTCTAGATTCTTAGGTTCATCTTGTGTGTTTCTTCCTGCAGGCATGGTATCAGACATTTTTTGAAGGAGAGTAAGACTGTTGTATTTGGAGTTTTTTGTTCAGGCTGGTGCCAATGCAAAACCAGTCATGGGTCTATTGTGTCTAGGCCTTTTCAGGTTTCTCTGCAGGTCCTTCCTTGTCTACTTGTGCCAGGGAGGGAGTGGGGAGCCTCAAGCCATGAGCTGCCAGCTAGTTGTAGAACAGAGAGTCTTGTTCTGTGGCTTAGTTGCCTGGGTTGCTTTTTCTGTCTTCTCAGAAAGGGAGGAGGGAGCCACAGCCATGGGGCCTCCAGCCAGTCACAGAGTTGGTAGCCTTGGTGCACTGAGTCTTACTCGGTTGCTTAGTTGCCTGGATCATTCTGTTCACAATAGCCAAGATATGGAATCAGCCCAGATTCCTATCAATAGTTGGAGATTATATGTATGTATGTGTATGTATATATATATGTGTATATATGTGTGTGTATGTTTGTGTGTATATACATACATACATATATGTATGTATGTATGTGTGTATGTGTATATATATACATATATATACACATATATGTATATATATACATATATACATGTATATATATACATATATATACATATATATACATATATATATATATATATATATATACATATATATATAATGTATGTAATGGAACTCTGTTCAGCCATGAGGAAGAATCAAATTATGTCATTTGCGGAAACTGAGTGGAACTGGAGATCACTATTTTAAGCAAAATATACCAGACTCAGAAAAACATATACTGCATGTTCTCTCTATGTGGAAACTAGATTTGTTTTAAAAATAAAATAATATATGTGTATAAGATTGGAAATTATAAAGGGATACATTTGGAGAGAGGAGGAGAATAATGGGAAGTGGTGGGAGCAACATGGAGGGTAATGAGGGACTGGATAAGAGCAAAGTACATGATATAATTGTATAGAAATGTCATAAGAAAGCTCATATACTGATTAAAAATAATTAGAAAATAGCAATCTCCATTTCTAAAAATTTTAATTTCTGAAGTGAAGTCTAAGAGTTAGCTTCCATCCTTGTACCTATATTCTGCTTCCTCCCTTCCCCTATAGCTGTGTTCTTCAATAAGCAAACCACCAGCACATGTGGCTTTTTAAATTTAAATTAGTTAACTATTGACCTCATGGGCTGGGATTTAGCTCAGTTGGTAGAGCGCTGCACTGCAGTCTCTGAGGTCCTGAGTTCAATTCCCAGCACTGCAAAAATGGGAGAATGGACCTGGCAATCCACTCCCAAGGCAATCCCGAAGCACTCAGCCATTGAAAACCCTATGAGGGTCGCTATGAGTCAGATATTGACTCGATGGCATCTAACAACATTGACCTCATATTTTTCTTATGGAGTGGTATGAGGTATTTATTTATGTATTAAGGCTGGTGACCATTTTTGTGTCATGTTTACAAATGCTTTTCACCAAATGTTTTTTCTTTTAATTTAGTTTTTAAAACATATCTGACTTTTACATAATTTATAGTCACTTTTTGGTATTTTTTTCATATTATTAGCAGATTTGTTCTTTATCACCCACATAACTTCTCCCCTTGCCTCTAAAAAAAGAAAAAATATCCTGGCAATTTGATCATTATTGCCCTGTCAAAATTCAACATTTGTGTTTATTATAACTCTTAAGATTCAAGAGGGGAGAAGGACCTGGCAATCCACTTCCCAAACAATGCACCATTGAAAACCCTATGAAAAGCACAAAAGCACTGCCAATAGTGCTGGATATGGCACAGTGTTGGGGTGTGTTTCATTCTGCTGTACATAGAATCCCTATGATGGCAACTAGCAGCAGCGACAATAAGATTCAAGAGAACCAGATTTACTTAACATTTATTCAGAAGCATTTATTTACTTAACATTTATTCATTTGAATAGGCAATTGTATGTCAGGTACTTTACATGTTATTTTCTTTTAGACCAGGATAGAATCTGTCTTTTCTCTAAATGCTGTAAATAACATTTATGAAAACATAGATAAGTTGTAACCTGTTTTTAAAATGATAAGCTGTATATTTTGCTGGTAGTATTTTTCACTGTAATTAACTGTAGCAATCCATCTGATGACTAAATGATGAATCTTCCTTCCCCTTCCTCAATTGTAGGGAATAAAGGATATCTTCTGGTTACTAATGTGAATTGTGGACTACAGATATATTGTGGAGAAAACAAATTGCACAGAAATAAATATTATTACCAGGCTGTGAAGACTGTGAAAGTGCTCTCCAGTCTTGTCATGAATCTGTGAAATTATGTGAATAGAGACTATTTTGCAGAACAATGGGGGAAAGAGCAAGAAGTCCAGATACTGATCAAGAAAAAAAATCAGGCAAACACCATTACTCTTACTATTCATCTGATTTTGGAACTACACCTCAGTCTTCTGGCCAGTCATCACCAGTCAGTTCTTCACCTACAAATACTAGGGGGAAAAGTGCTAAAAGACAAGTGTCAGATAACCAAGTGTATCACCAAGGTAAGTATTCTTTAAAAGAGCTCAGTGAATGTAGAAGGTTCGTGTGGAGTGCTTGAAGGAAAACTTGTCTGAATGAAACTCTTCTATTATTATGTATATTGCTATATACATGGAAGGGTATGATTTACATTTTGAATAGACAATATTTTTATAAATTTATATAAATGTTGCTTATAGGTGTATATATTATCATTTTTATTTTCTAAGTCATACAATATACAGAAGAAAATGAGCAGACTTATGTTACTTTCTTTTCTACCTAAGTAGATATTTGTCTTGGGAACTCTGAGGTACTTACTATAAAGGCAAAACCAAAACAATACTGTCAAAACAGTGGTACTTTTCTAAATTTTCATTTTTTTAATATTGGAAGTCATTGATAGAAAGTGGTTAAGGGGCATTTTATAGATTGAATAAAATTATTTACCCTAAGGTAGCACAGTGCTCAGTGCAAAAGGTCAAATTAAACGTAGGAATAGAATCTAGGATTTGAGACTACCAGTCTAATTTGTTTTCCATTAAACTGTCTTATCATGGGGACTCAACCATTAAAAAGAATCTTTGTTATTAAAATGGTACTACTCTGGAAAATATTTGGCTATGTAATGTTCTACAAATCTCTTCTTCATTTTAATAAATCCTGGATCAAGAAAACCACGTTGTACTAAGTAACAAAATAAGTAAAGTTTATAAGAACAGCATAGAAAAATAAGCTAAGGCAAATGAAGCAATTACCATATGCATTAGTACATGTCCACAGTTATAATAGCAGTAGCTTAGGTTATTGAGATTTTATATTGCAAGGCAGGGAGTGATAAAGTTTGACAGCTGAAAGGAAAATAGAGACTAGGTCATGAAATACCCAGCATCCTATACTAGTACATTGACTACCTATTTCTGTGGAGAATAACCATTGAAAAGATTTGAGGAAAGGTATAATTAAATTTGCTTTTATACATTTTTACTTTGAAAAATAGTATTTGCACATTAAAAACTACAAAGAATATGTATCTCTTTTGAAAGCAACTCTTTATGAATCTCTAATCTAGCTCCTCAGGGATGCCATACTTCTAACAATTGAGTGCCTGTCGGTCACCTCACCTCATCCTGCAAGATTATTTATTTATTTATTTTTTAAACCTTCCTCCAAATCTGTTCAAGGAGGGGCTCTTGTTACATTTTTGTAGTTGGGAGCATGATCTTAAATTAAACTGCTACATAACTAAGAACAAACATAGCTTAAGGTCAAGCCTTAGCAAGTGCTTATTATTCCTAAGAAATAATTTACATATTTAGGGTATTATTGGTAAGGAATACTTTAATTTTTCCTTCCTTCCCAGAAACAGCAACCTAGTAGGCCACCTGATTAAGGAGTAAGAACTTTGTAATCCTTAGCATATTTGAAAAGATAATTGAGAAAAAGCTGTGAAAAACAGTTCCACTATCAACCAGGAAATTTCAGTTACCATCTTGCCTCTGACTTATACTGTTTTCTGATTTACACTGTCTTTTGAATTAAAATCTGGAAATTTGTCTGCCTTAGACCAAGCAATAGAACTGAACTGATTTCTTTCCTTGAATACTAAGTTAATTTCTCTTGATTTAAATTGCTATTACTAGTGTAGGCTCAACTAAGGAAAAAACAAATGTGATTAAAGCAGCACTTAAAGCAAAACATTTGAATTTGCATGTTTGGTAGTGTAGTCTTCTTTCCTTTTTAATTTTAGCATATTTTATTTTTAAAAATAAAGTTGGTGTTTTATCAGAATTTATATGTTGAATCACCCTTAATGTGCTGGGGTTTAGCTCAGTTGGTAAGAGTGCTTGCTGTGTGCTCTCTTAAAGGCCTGGGTTCAATCCCCAGCACCACAAAAATGGGAGGACCTAGCAGCCCACTCCCAAAACAATCGTGCAAACAGTCAGCCACTGAAAACCCTGTGAATAGCAGAGAAGCTCTGACATAGTGCCGGCCATGGCACAGTATTGGGAAGTGTTTCATTCTGTTGTACATAGGTTCACTATGAGTGGGCCCTGACTCAATAGCACCTTAATAAATTTGGTTACATGTCTTTACATTATAGATATTCCATTTCTTGTTTTATCAGTAATATGAACATATTTTAACTTATTGGTAGATGTACAGTTTATTTTACTACATTTTAAAAATGACTCATTTTATTTTTAACATCTGATGTAAGAAAAAAACCCAATATCTTTCTGCCCACTGGTACCTAAGAAGTGGGAGTTGAAGAATGACATATATATCAGCAAGTTATCTTCCTTTTTTTTTTTTTTTCTTCTGTTAGCTTTTTATGTCATCTTGACAGTTTAAAAAAATGAAAGTAAAAAAGGTAAGTGAAAGCTGGGGAATATTTTTGAGTTCAGTTTAATGATCAGTTTGTAGCTTTAATGATAGAATGTACTAAAACTTCAGACTTTTAGGATGTTAAATGGTTGTGGAAACCCTTTTGTATCTGACTAATAGTTGATATGAAGTATTAATGAAGACTTTTTATCCTGATTCTTGTATTAATTAGGCTTTAACTTTTCCAATGAAACAAGTTACTATTTGTATGAAATAATTGTTTTCTGAACCATATAATTTTATATGAAATAGTGATTTTTTTTTAGCATGTGTGTGGGGCCCAGTTTTAATCCTCAGGATAAAGTAAAATAGGAGATTTGCACACAATTGCCACTAAACTTCATGTATAGCCATTTTTATTTATAAGGTTTCTGTCATTCCCAGAGCTAAATGCATATTCTGTTAAGACAAAACTCTGCTAACTCACTTGTTGGGAAGAAAGAAATTTGAAATAATGGACACTCCAAATTCAAATTTACATTCTAAAGTAGTTTGTCCAGATTTAATTCAAGTCACAAATAGAAGCCACACATGATACTTTATACTTTCTAGTAACTACATTTAAAAAAAGAAAAATGATAAAATTAGTTTTAACATTTTAGTATAAAACATTGTGAAATATTTTGCATTCTTTTTTTAACTGTTCAAAATCCAGGGTGTATTTTGCAGTTACAGCCTATTTCAACTTGCAGTGCCCCATTACAGGTTTCTCCATAGCCATATGTGGCTAGTGGCTACCATATTGGATAGGATAATTCCAAAGTTGCAAGTGTGCATTACTTCATTTCTTTTTATTACCATTTCCTTTCATGTGCTCAAGCATTGATAGAGATGGAATTCCAAACCTGTACATATTTAAACAAGCTTCAATAAAATCTTCCATCTTTTTAATGAAACTTTATCCTGTTAAATTGTAAAAGTTATCCATTAATTCTTATTTACATAATGAATCAAGTGTCCATGATGGCTGGTGAGATGGATTAAGAGTTGGATCCTTTAGTTTTTCTTGTTTTTTTGATTGTTTGTTTAACTCTGGAGTGCATTTCCTCCTTTAAAAAGCAGTAGTCACCTTAGAGTTTAAAATTCATTATTATTAACTCTGTCAGACTTTCAGATACTTCTTTTAAAGGGTATGTGTTCTGTATATTGAAGCTTAAATTTAATGAACTTTTGATAAAAGTAAAAACATTCCAAATTTTTGAGAAATGTTCTAATATGTACAATTTAAAGATCTCCATTTTTTTAGTATGGGATTTTTTTTTCTTGTTCTCAAAGTATGTCATATTTTTGACTTGAATGAAAGAAATTCCCTGAGAAAACATTTAGAAATACACCTACCCTCCTATTTTCCATTTTTAGTCACTGACAAATGTGATGTAAGTTCTTGTTAATAACGTAATACAAAGTACAAATTTGTTTTGCATAATACTTCATTTAACTTTCACAACAATCTATTTACCTATTGTGTTGTCCTTACTCTATGAGTCAGAAAAATGAATTGGAAAGGTTTAATTGAATTGTCCTAGAATTATTAAATAGTAAATACGAGTCCCAAATCTTCCTACTATGCTATTTCTATCATTCTGTTTTCCCAAATAAAGAAAAGTTCTAATTAAGAGTTGTAATTTAGAGGAACCATATATTTTCAGATTTAAATAATGATCCCAACTATCTTGATACAAATGACTTGAACATAACAATGTTTTATCCAGTGTTTATTATGTGTCGTACCAGTGCTGACAATGCCCATATTTGACATACCATCTTGTCTATAAAGTTAAAAGTAACTAGAGGCTCTTTCTGCTGCCTTTAAGCAGTGTAGAGTAATTTCATATAGGCCCAGTGTGGTGGCTCATGCCTACAATCCCAGCAATTTGGGTAGTAGAGGCAGGAAAATCTCAGGTTCAAGGCCAAAAGCAGCCTGTGTAATTTAGTGAGAACCTGTCTCAAGAGAAAAATAAAAAATAAAAAATGGCCTGGGAGTGTTGCCCAGTAGTACAGCATTTGCAAAGTATGTGTGAGGCTCTGGGTTCAACACTGAAGTACTGCCTTAAAAAAAAAAAAAAGTAATTCCATATAAACTTCTGGGATGTATTTTTGATAGATCAGAATATTCTTGACCTTTTTTAGATAATCTCAAACCTTTTTTTACTAGAGACATATTAAGATCTCTAAATAAGACCTGACATTTAAATACTGTAAATGCCTTTTTAATAATACAAATAACCAAAGAATGTTGTGGACTCACTTATGTTTGGAAGAATAAATAACACTACATTTGGTATAGCTTTCACTTTACATTATTACTGTTTCTTTTTTAGTCCCTAGGAAACCAAGTCCTAAGGGTCCACCAAACAAAAAGGGAGTCCGAGTGGGATTTCGTTCTCAGAGCCTCACTAGAGAACCACTTCGGAAAGATCCTGATCTTGTTACAAAACGGGTTCTTTCTGCAAGACTGCAAAAAATCAATGAATTGCAGAATGAAGTATCTGAACTCCAGGTCAAGTTAAATGAGCTGCTAAAAGAAAATAAGGCTTTGAAAAGGCTTCAGTACAGACAGGAGAAAGCCCTGCATAAGTTTGAAGATGCAGAAAATGAAATCTCACAACTAATACTTCGTCATAACAATGAGATTACAGCACTCAAAGAACGCTTAAGAAAATCTCAAGAGAAAGAACGGGCAACTGAAAAAAGGGTGAAAGATACAGAAGGTGAATTATTTAGGACAAAATTTTCCTTACAGAAATTGAAAAAGATCTCTGAAGCTAGACACCTTCCTGAACGAGATGATTTGGCAAAAAAGCTAGTTTCAGCAGAGTTAAAGTTAGATGACACTGAGAGAAGAATTAAGGTAAAATTTCTATGGCTTCTGATGGTACACTCTTGGATAGTTTCTCATTGAGCATTTCATTTACTTATTTATTTATTATTGATTGATTGATTGATTTGAGGTACTGGGGGGTCTCACACAGGGTCGTCTTCATGCTTTGCAAGCACTCTACCATTGGGCTACACCTCCAGCCCATTTTTTACTTTTGATTTCCAGATAGCGTCTTACTAAGTTACATAGGCTGCCTCTGGCCTGGAACTTGAGATCCTCCTACCTCAGCCTCCCAAGTTGCTGAGATTTCCCGTGTGAACCACTGAGCCCAGCTCTCACTGATTATTTCATGTGCTCTGATTAAATAGCATATTGCAGTTTGGCATTTGCTTAGAAATGAAAACTTAATTATTTTTTCTGCATAAGAAATTAAGGAAAATTTAAGAATGTATATTTAAGAGCAAAATGCCAAAGATTGTTTACATTAATAAGCCACATGTTGATGGATGAATGTTTAATTTCATGGATCTTAGTCATTTGGGGAAAATATTCTACTTGGTTATCTGACTTTTTGTGAAATTGAAAATGAAACTAACTACATAAAACTGATCTTTTGGGGCCATTTTGTAAAAAGGCCCACATGAACAATATTGTGCTTTTATTTAGACATTTGTGAGAGACAAAGTTATAGTACATAAGACATAAGAGCAGACTGTGTCCCTACTCCCAAAATAAAAACTGATAGGGTGGGAGAATATTGGATAACTAGCAAGAAAATAAGTATAATTTTTTAAAAAATATTTCTGTGGAGAGATGAAGGGGAAAAAACCTATTTCATGGCTTTTACACAAGGAGAGCTTGTATTAGATGTCACTTTTTATTAACAACCAGAAGCCCAAGTCAGATTCTGTTGCTTAGAATTAACATTGGTTTGGAAAGCAAAGATAGGCAAAAATATGGAAATAATGCCTGCCCTGAGCACTCTCTATGCAAAGGAAGCTCAGAACTATAAACAAATTAGGTTTCTGCATTGTATTACTTGGATATTTTGAACACATGCATGTTATATCTCTCAGTCTATGTAGTATGCCCTCAATATACCAACGCCATGTCCACAGGCAGTGGTTATTACATACAGTGTACATTAGTGGCCAGAAAAATTGCCTAGTTTAGGCTCCAAATTTTGCAATCATTATTTTCTATTTAAGTGCACAGAAAACAATGTTATTATATAGGTTCCACCAATGATCAACTCAAAGTACAAGGTAAACATAAGGAAACTTTTTGTTAAGGACTACTTACCCATGAGATGGGATAGGAGTAAGGGCTGGAAGCAGTTATCCCCATAAACAATAAATAACTGACATTTTAATTATTTTTAAGGGAAAGTATAAAATGTCACATAGTGGATTTTAAAATTAGGAATGAAGAGCCAAGAATGCTAATTAATAAATATGGTCAGTGAGAGAGACAGACAGACCGACTGAAACTACATGTATAGAAAGAGCATGAAGTTGCAGTGCATACATATACTTACTTACCTGTATACTATAGTTCTCTCTTATAGCCATTTATAAAAGGGGTACACAGATGGTAGGAGAGAGAGGGGAGAAACAAGGAAAGGAGGAAAGAACATGAATTTTAAGTTGTAGATAGGGGTAAATTATGTAGCTATTCATTTGGGAGAAACAAAATCAGTCATCTGTAATAAGTCTTTGAAATAAGTAACTCAGTAAACTACACAATACCCTCAACCTTTTTCATATTGGATTTTCTAAAGGTGTTTTATCTTTTTTCTTTTTTCTTTTTTCTTTTTTAATTTTAATACTGGGCATAATGGCACATGTGTATAATCCCAGCACTCAGGAGGCTGAGGCAGGAGGATCATGAATTTGAGGCAAGATCCCTCAAAAATATTTTTTATTTTGAGTTCATTATAGGTAAACATGCAGTAATAAGAAAATTATATAGAAAGATCCCACATGCCTTTCCTCCAGTGGTAACATACTGTTTAACTATATTATAATCAGGAAATTGGTTGTGATACATTGATCCAGTCCATCAAACTTACCTTTCAGTAGTTTTACATGTGTTTGTGTTTGAATATTTACTTATGTGCAGTTTTATCATGTGCATGGATTTATGTGATCATAATCACATGCAAGGTATAGAATTGTCTCATCATAAGGATCCTGCGTGTACCCTTTGATAGCCACAGCTATGGTCTGCTTTCCTCTCTGTAACCTGTGGCATCCACTAATCTATTTGCCATATAATTTTGACCTATAATTTTTTCATTTCAGGAAAGTTATATGAATTGAACTGTACAGTGTATAAAGTTTTGACATTGGCAGATTTCACTTACACACTCATCCAAATTGTTGCATGTGTTAATAGTTTCTTTTATTCCTGAATAGTATCCCATGGTATAGACATACTGTAGAATGTTATGGTATATCCACTTGAAGGACATCTGGTTTCTTCTAGGTTTTGTTTGTTAATTAATAAAACTGCTGTGACAATTCATGTGCGGTTTTTGTGTGAACAAAATTTTCATTTCTCTGGGATATACCTGTGAAAGTGTAATGAGTGGGTTGTAATATAAGTTTATGTTTAATGTTATAAGAAACTGCCATTTTCTTTTCTAGAGTAGTAATACCATCTTCTATTTCCTCAGCAAAATATAAATGGTCTGGTTTGTCTACATCCTTGTCAGCATTTGGTGTTGACCCTATTTTTTGTTTTACCCGTTCTTATAGAGATCTGGCATCATCTTGTTGTGGTTTTAATTTGGGTTTTTGTAATGACTGATAATGTTGAGCATGTTTTTATATGCTTATTCAATATCTATAGATCTATTTATTTTGCTCACATTTTGCCCATTTGCTAATTGGGTTGTTTGTGTTTTTTCTGTTGATTTTTGAGAGTTTATCTTTCTTAATACAAATCTTTTGCAGCTATATGGTTTGCAAATATTTTCTCCCAATCTGTAGTTTTCTTGTCATCCTCTTCGTACGGCCTTACAGAGAAAATTTTTAACTTTGATATGGTCCATTGTATTAGATTTTTCTTTTGTCAATTGTGCTTTGCTGTCAAGTCTAAAAACTATTTGCCTATTCCTTATTGCTTTTTGCTGTTGCCCTGAAAAATTTTCTCCTATGGTTTTCCCCAAAGTTTTTTTTTTTTAAACTTTTATTGGGGCATAACTGATAAAAATTATATGTACTTAGGGCATGCAACTTGCTATGGTTTTATGTTTTACATCTAAGTCCCTGATTTATTTTGAATTAATTTTTGTATAAGGTGTTGAGGTTTAGGTTAAGGGTTTCTTTGTTTTTCATATTTGCCCAGTTGGTCCAGCATCATTTGTTGAAAAGACTACCATTCTTCCACTGAATTAGTTTGACACTTTTGTCAAAAATCATTTGCACAGCCAGGCATGGTGGTGCACACCTTTAGTCCCAGCAACTTAGAAGGCTGAGGCAGGAGGATCATAAGTTCAAAGCCAGATGCAGCCTATATAATTTAGCAAGACCCTGTCTCAAAAAAAAAAAAAAAAAAAAAAAGGCCTGGAAGTGCAGGCCAGTGGTAGAGCACTTACAAAGTATGTATGAGGCCCTGCATTCAACCCCTAAGTACTACACACACACACACACACACACACACACACACACACGCACGCACAAATCAGTGGGACATATTTTTGTAGGCTTATTTCTGTATTCTGTTTTCTGCTGTATAGATCTGTGTATCTCCCTACTATTACCAAACTCTATTGGTTCTAGGCTCCATAGTAAACTTTAACAGTAAATACAGTGATTCCACTCAGGCTTTGTTTAAAAATTTTTAGCTATTCTAGGTTCTCTGTTTTTCCTTATAAATTTTAGGATAACTTTGTCTATATCTACAGACATCCTCTTGGAATTTGATAGAAATTGCATGAAACATAGATCAATTAGTGGAGAATTGACAACTTTAATACACTGAATGTTCCAGTTCTTGATGCAGTATATCTCTTTGTTTACTTTGATTGCTAAATGGTCTCAATTCTTTCTGGGTTTCAAGATTACTTTCAAACTTTTGTTTTCAAATTTCAAAGCTTACTTATGTTATAAATATTTACTTCACAAAGGGTTGTAAATATTTTATGCACACAAGAAATGACTTGATTTTAGAAGTTCACTCTAAGCTTTAAGAATATTGGGTTTATAAGCTCTGTGCCTCAAAGTTTGATTGATATATGTATAAACTATTCCTTTTTTCTATAATTGAAATTATATTTAATATTCTGTTATTTTACCATTTATCTTAAATCAGTACTTTCTCTTCTGCTCTCTTCTCTTCTGCTCATACCATACTAGCTCTCTTCTAAATGATGTAGCCACTGCAACACACCTATGGGTAATTATTCTCTACTTTTTAGTTTACTTTGTCATACTTCCTAAAGCATTTAACTTTTTAACCCATTATATATAATGACATCTTTTGCAATCTCAATAATCAATCCAGAATTTGAAATGTTTACTATTGAGTTTGTCACTTTGTTGTGAAATTCAGTTTTTGTTTTTGGCCTCATTCAGCTTTTCCAATTTTACCATATCCAGCTCTAAATTAATCTTTTTTTTTTTTTTACTCTAAGTCAGTGAGATGTAGCCAATACCACTAACTGGCTAAGGGGAAAAAATTAGGAGCTTGATGCTGGTGTTTCATTTTGCAAATTAACTAAACCCCAGAAAAGTCCTGGATATCTCTTAAAGTTGTGATAACATCCTAGTAGTACTCTTTTGAGTTCTGTTGGCAATTTTTCCTAAGCATGGCTGTCTATATGGTGTTGGGTTTTGGTGAGTTTCTTTTTTTTTCTCTTGATGTTGCTTTTGATTTTAAGAGTCTGTCCTTAAGCTGGAACTTGTAACAGGCAACTTTATTTGTTTAAAAAGAATTTTGGTTCCATTTTCTTATTAGTTTCATTTCCTTCTTAAGAGGGGATGGAAAGGAAGTATTCTGCAAGTTACCATTAAATAGTTGAGCCATGAAAGAAGTTCCCTTTGAATATTAACCTATTAAGTTGGTGGCAGGCTTGTTTTGTTATTATTTGATGTAAGTGATAGTATGCATAGGATACCAGTAATTTAGGAGCATAGCAGTTTAGAAATTGATACATAATTAAAGAGCCAAAGGTATGGATGGCAACATCTACAATGATAGTTATCTTTTTCTCCTTCCTGTGTTATAGGGCTTGCTCCAATCCTGGGATATATACCTGGAATATATACTACTTGAGGTTTAACCTTGTTACATTCTGTACAAAGGGCAGGCAGCTAAGTCAAACTACATATATAATTTCTCATTTGGAGTTGACTTTATACTTCTATTTTGGCTTTTACTTTAACAAATTTATTGATTTTTTTACATGCACTGATTATATTTCTAAAAATTCAAGTGACACATAAAACCACAAAGATTATACATATTAATTAGGTACCATGTTAACTTTTGATCATGTATACATTGAGTAATGTTTAAATCAGGTTAAGCGTTTGTCTCATCAAACATTTATCATTTCTTCATGGTGAAAACTTCCAAAATCTTTTCTTCTAGCTTTTGGAAATATATGATATACTATTGTTATTTATAGTTACCTTATTCTGTGATAGCATACTTCAGCAAATTTATTGAATAGTGTCCTGTCAATTTAGCAGTCCCAATTCAACATATTAATGTTAATACTTATATGTATTATTACTTAAATATTTGATACTTAAATTTGCAACATATGCACAACCTAACTTTAAAGGCAGAAAAACATATTTAAATTATAAAATGAAGTGATTTACTAACTTGTTTCCAAGATTCATGTATGTTCTTAAAAATTAAGGATTCCTCCCCTTCAAAGCTTTTGTTTATGAGTTTATTGATGTTTACCATATTAGAGATTAAAATTGAGAACATTTAAAAATATTTCTTAACAAATTTCAATAATAACTCATTATATGTCATAAAATAATTTAATAAAAAACCAGTATTTTCCAAACCAAAAATAAATCAGGTCAAGAGTGGCATATATGCACACACATTTTTTTCTTTCTTTCTGTTTTTTTTTTTTTTTTTTTGTACTTAGGGGTTGAACCCAGGGCCTCACACATGCTTTTGCAAGCTCTCTTCCACTGATCTACACTGCCAACCCATTTATTTTTTACTTTTTATTTTTGAGACAGGGTCTTGCTAAGTTACACAGGCTTTCTCTGGCCTTGGCGTCAGACTTGGAATCCTGCATCTGCCTCCTCAGTTGCTGGGATTATAGGCCTGTACCACCACACTCAGCTCATTTTATGTATTTGTAAATTTCTTTAATGCCTGGATTAATAAAGGACAGTGGGGTCCTTATTTGCTTCTGTATCAATCATTTAACAATATGTTGTTATGGTTAATAAATATTAAGAAAATTCAGCCTCACACAGATATCTGTAGTAATTAGAAAATAGAGGACTATTTTAATAGCCTTTCCAGATAGCTAGATATTCTTCTTTGCTATTATGCTAAAACTTGTTGTTATGTGCTATCAAGTCAAGTCTGACTCATAGCAACCCTCATAGGATTTTCAATGGCTGATTGTTTCGAGGTTGTTCTAGGAGTGGACTGCCACATCCTTCTCCCATTTTGTGGTGCTGGAGATCGAATCCAGGGCTTCAGAAAGTGTGGAGCAGCACTCTACTAAGTAAGTTAAACCCAGCCCCATGCTAAAACTTAGTAAGTGATATTTCTTAAGTTAGTTACAAAGTGGAATCTGAAACCATATTGATGAACTTTTTACATCAAGTCACATTAAAATTTATTGGTGTTTCACCTCCTTTGGATGTCTGTTTTATCTATGCATGAGTTCATA
This sequence comes from Pedetes capensis, assembly GCA_007922755.1. Taxonomy (NCBI): domain Eukaryota; kingdom Metazoa; phylum Chordata; class Mammalia; order Rodentia; family Pedetidae; genus Pedetes; species Pedetes capensis. Next base: position 3,456 of record VMDO01012542.1, on the reverse strand, counting down.
ACATCATGCACTGGACATTTTGAAAATATTGGTTCATTGAGTTATACAAATTTCCCAAGTATGGATATGTTTCATTATATAATATCAGATGTCGTGTAGCCTATGGAAAACCACAGTATACCCTCATGGTACAAGATGAGTGAAAATAGAAAATAATATCTTATTCTAAAATAGTTTTGACCTTGAAAGTGACCCAAAGGATCTCAGAGATCTTTAGGGGTTGCCACAGTATTCTGAGAATCACTAATATAAGCAATTTTTTGTTAGCAACTTCATTAGTGATTTCTCCAATATGCAGTTTCTTTTAGTGTCTACCTAGTTGTGCAGTACCACTGTGGCATACAATCTTGTCAAATATTGGAATCTAAGCTTGGTCAGGCCTGGTTAGTACTTGGATGGGACACTGCCTGGGAATACTAGGTGCTGTAGGCTTGGGAGAAGGACCCAGCAACCCACTCCCAAAAACCATTCAGCCATTGAAAACCCTATAAATAGCAGAGAAGCACTGACAATAGTGTTTAGCCTGTTGTAGGTAGGGTCGCTGAGTCAGATACCGACTGGACAGCACCTAACAACAACAACTGTACCATTTCTTACTGGCAGTGGGATTGGCTTCACCTAGGGGCTAAAGGTAAAGGTAATTCTTTTATAACCTCTCATAAGAAAGGCTTTGGGGTTGTCTTCCTGATCAAGGATAAAATAGATTAATCATAGCTATGACCAACAGTATGTCCTAAAGCAACCATGAATTGTAATTGTCATAAGAATCCATAATTACTAAATGGAAAATTAACTTTCAATCTTCATGAAAATATAAAAGATGTAATTGCATATACATAATTATTAAAAGAACTACAGTAAAGTATAGGATATATGTTTAGTAGATAGAATTCCAATTACTTTTAATATCAAATTGGCAGAGTGCATTACTTTTTCAGAAAAACATAATGAAACTGTTAAGACTTTCTCTTCTTTTTTTTAGAAATTTGTAAAGATTTTAGGAAATGTTTTGTGTATCGTCGAGCTCAGTATCATAAAGCTATGAAAAGAAGTTTGAGTAGGCTTTTCTTTTGATTGATTTTCCTATAAGAGACTGGCATTCAAATTCCCCTTACTCTAGAGCTGTCCTCAAGTAGGTATTTAAGTGTTTCTTGTTAGTATAATAAATTGCTCCTCACTGTAAACCATTTTCAAAAGTAAGATTTGATTCAGCGTTATCTTTCTTTTTCTTAGTGCACCAGGTAGGTCCATTTCCCTTAATCTTTTCTTGCCATACCTTCCTTTCATGGCTAATATCTGCTTTAAAAGTTTTTCTGCCCTTTCATCCTTCAGAAACCTAAATCCAGAAGCCCTGGCTGTGCCTCACCTACCTTTTTTGTGTCATTTCTAACAAGAGGAGCTAATTAGGACAGAATAATGATGGTTAAGCCAGCAGTTCAATTTTGTTCTTGTTCTGCTCTTACTTTGTACCTCTCTCTCTTAAGTCCCAAGTTTAAGGTGCTTCATCTAAGGAATTAAATAGTATGATTTCTGAGGTGCCTTTCAGATCTGAAATCTGTTGTCAAGTTATACTTTTAAACCTTTCATGTGCAAAAAGTGTTTTTAGCATGGTAAACTTTTATTCCCCCACCAAAATTAAGTCCTTACTATATTACTGTTGAATATTGGAGAAATGAAAAATTCTTAGTGTTGAAAAAATGAATTGCTTGTAAAATAAAATATCATTCATTGAGGTCCTCCTAATTTTTATAATAATCCAAAGAATTGGCCATTCACCTCCATTCCTGGAGGTGAATTTACAGTGAAATTATGGGATCAGTGATTGAAAGGTAAAGTTTAAAATGATTATAGAAATTAATTTTGGAGAGACCTTAGAAATTATCCATTTAGATAGAACAATTGTTAGAGCAACTTTGTGTTGATATTTAAGAGTTGTGTCATCTCCATAATGCAGGTTGTTAATGAGTCTTCCTCCAATCCTGATGCCATGTTCTTCCTCATAAAGTCCAGCTTCTCAGATTATTTGCTCAGCATAATAATGGAAGAGAAATGGTGAAAGTATACAGCCCTGATTCACACCTTTCTCAACTTTAAACCAGGCAGTGTTTCCTTGTTCTATTTGAACAACTGCCTCCTGGTTCATGTACAGATTCCTTGTGAATGCAATTAGGTGCTCTGGTATTCTCATTTTTCGAAGTGTTATCCATAATTAGTTATGAGCCACACAGTCAAATGCCTTGGCATAGTCAAGAAAACATAGACATCTTTCTGATATTCTCTACTTTCAGCTGTTATACCCTGACATCAGCAATGATGTCGCTGGTTTCCTGCCCTCTTCTGAATCTGGCATGATTTTTCTGGCAGTTCCCTGTCTATATACTGCTGCATTCACTTTTGAATGATCTTTAGTAAAATTTTGCTTGTGTGTGATATTAATGATATCGTTCTATAGTTTCCACATTCAATTGGATCCACTTTGTCAGTTTGCTGTACTGTGGGGGCTTACATGTTGCTATGAGGCTGAAAGCTATGCCACCAGTGTCTCAGATGCTAGCAGGGTCACTCATGGTGGACCAGTTTCAGCTGAGCTTCCAGACTAAGACAGACTAGGGAGTAGGACCTGGCAAACCACTCCTGAAACAACTAGTCAATAAAAAGCCCTATGAATAGTAAGTTTTTAGTGATAGCATGAATTAAAATATTAAAATTTGACTATTCTATCAGTATCTTCTGATAAAATTATCTATAAACTGTAGAAGAATCAAGTCATTCTTTGCAAAACCTGTTCTATCACATTAGTTCTCTATATATGATTTATTGAACGTGAACCACCTCTGAAATCTTTTATTTTTGGTGCTTACTGTAGTAAATATGGGAGAAGGACGGGGCAACCCACTCCCAAAGCAATCCCAAAACAATCAGCCATTGAAAACTCTGGGGACCATTATGAGTTGGACCCGACTCGACAGAACCTAACAACAACAATTATAGCAAATACTTGGAGTAAAATCTAACTGTGGAAAAATGAAAGCTCAGAATAATAGAAGGCTTACATTTTTAAAGAAGATATTTTTCATGAAAGCAAGTAGAAGAAGGTCTACTACTTAGGGCAGACTTATGGTGCACAGATGAAGCATACTATTGGATTACAAGTTTGCTTATAATAGAAAGCTAGATCTCTTATTATTTCTTCATAAGAGACAGATAACTCTCATAAATTAGGTCAGTCTCCAGATTCAGGTGAATTATACTTGAGGACAGAAAAACCTTGTAAATGTGATTTCAGAGCCTTTGTCATTATATTTCAGGGTACTAGGACTACGAGGAATGATAAGTAACAAAGGCAAGTACTAGTATTTTCAAAGGTAGGCAGAGGTAGGTGTAAGAAGCTATGAATTAGTAAGCTTGATGCCAGTCTATCTCAAATTTTAAAACATGTTTTGGAAAATATTAGTC